>VZTE01000949.1:1428411-1539528 GCA_013397775.1 Eulacestoma nigropectus | reverse complement strand
GGTGTCTTGGGGGAATAGGGTTTGTTTGTTTGTTTTCTACCTTAAATTAATTGCTTGGCAATTGGATGTACATAATTAACACAGTTCGGACTTTTCAAAAATGACACAAATACTTATGTCTCAGGGTTGGCTAACCCTGGAGCAAACCTCGGTGGAGTCATCAAGTAAGGACATGTCAGTGTGCCTGAGCTATTAGGCAAAAAAAAAAAAAAAAAAAGGTCATATTTTAAAAAGGACTAGAGAAGCAAGTCCAGTTTTTCTAACCAATAGCAGAAAACTGGCAATTCAGTCTTGAAGTGTTTTCATAGAGCTGAAGCATTTCCAGGTGTTTGACAACTGAATCGTTTCATGAGAAGGGAAGAGTCTTTTATTGTCTTTTCCAAAATAACATTTTGGTGACACCGATTTCACTCTTATTTGTGTTCTATCTTAACATGTATCTTTGCCAATTAATTAATAATTCCGCAATTCTTTGAGTAATAGCTATAGTGCATCATTACTTTCGATATTAATTAGTTGAGGTGGTAAAATAAATACCTCCATGAAAGAGCAAAAAAAATTGGTATGATTTCACATATTTGGCTTGAGTTAACTGAGAATTTTTGACAAAAGAGTTTCATGTTTAGTATTTAATATTATTAGAAGAAATACATTTGTTTGACAGCTGTTAAAATCTCATCTAGAAAATGGAATCAGATTTTTTCAGTCGCCACCTCAGACCACTGTGGTGTTTTTCATTTGCAGTACAATTCAAATCTGTTTGGGCCTACCAGCTTCACAGGCCACTCCCATGCTGTGCAGCCTTATAATGTCTACAGCTGAAGAACAGGACCCTCTCTGACATGCTATTGACCCCTCAGCGTACAACTCCTTGACATGTTCACAGTCTAAATATTCGTGTCTTCTGCCAGGTGCGTGGCAGGCCAAGGAACACGAGTTTGTCCCCAGGAACAGACAGTGATAAGGACTCTGCTACTCTCGTACCTTTGGATGCCGGGGTTGTGATGCTGGCTTCGGCAGGGGGTCCAGCACCAACCTCATTAACTGCCACAATACTGAACCTATGAGACACCAAAGAGACAGGTTTTGGTTGGCAGGTCTCTTTTGAAAGATTGCCTGAGAAACATTTTATCAAGTAAGGAAGCTGCTACGGAAGTGCTTGACTTTCAGAAAATGCCCATTTAAATATAATGCTCTGGGAAAATTTAGAATAAAAACAAAAACAACCAAAGTCTGAATTGCCCAAAGGCAGAAAAACAACAGAATCTTCTAAATTTAAGTTCAAAATGAGTTTTCAGACTCAGAAGAACAACTCAACTTTATTTCAAAGGAAGATCTGTATTTACCAGTGCAAGCAGAATGCAGACCTTTGTGTTTAATAAAAATGAAGGAATTTTTCCAGATGCTTAAAGGACTACAGAAGACTAGTCCTATACTACTCTTCTCTAGATAGACTAGACTCTTTCCTGCTATACTAAAAACATGCCACACAAACTTAAAAAAATTAAAAAGAGCAGCTAAGAAAATGCAGCCTCCCAGCCCTATATCAAATTGCTTTTCCTTCCTCACCATCTGATTTCTGCAAAAGCAGCAAAGTTACCTGGGATAACTCTGTTAGCTCAAGGAAGATGCCCTTGCTTTTGGAGAGAGGGTAACTAAGTAGCATAATTGTGCAGAGGTCGTATTATGAGGCATACTCCGTGCTATCTGGGCAAGAAGTGTGACAGCACACCTGGCCATCTTGGCTATCTTTTCTTTTTGTACCTGTAAGTGGTGTTTGGGAAGGTGGAGTAGAACTGAAAGCTGTGCCCTCTCGAGGCTCTCAACAGTTCATGATTCTCACTGGTCAGGAACAAGTTATATCCAATAATTAATCCGTTCGGAAAAAGTGGTGGAGACCAACTAACTTCAACAGTGTTTGGACTTGAACTCTGAATGTCATTAATGACGGGAGCTGTTGCAGGAGCTGCAAGACAGAAATATCTGACTCCAGTATTTGATTAAAACATTAATTGTTTTTCATTTTCAAATACATTTTTAGGTTTCACATCTGTCAATTCATTTATACACCAACAAATATTATTAGGGACAGTTAACATTTCAGCAACAGTTCACTTTTTTTTTTAATGTCCAGGAAAACGGAACTGTGTTTCGAATACATGCAAAATTATGTACAAAAGCATCCCATGTGCCCTCACAATTTTGACCATGTACTTTCCTGTGCTTGCTTTTAAAACCAAAAGAAGGGAGAAGCCCTAAATCTTCTAGGTCAAACAAAAAGAACCTGTAGTTTTTTAGTTTGGTCTTCTGCAGCTACCCAAGAGACAACGTACACATGGTTCTGAAGATTAGGCACCAATGTCGTCTGCCAAAGAAACAACAACGAAACCCAAATGTTTCTGTGAAGGTCCTGAAAGATGCAATTAATAGTGCAATTCATTACCTCCAAAAGCATGTGTCCGATAGCTGGGACTAGGTGGAGAATGGAGCTGCAGCTGAGATGTAATGATCCAAACTACTTGAAACACGTATTCTGTGAAGGCCTGAAGGTCTTTGACGGTATATGCAGTTTCAGATACCACCTAGATAAATGCACAGACACAACTGGGGTTTTTCCCTTCCTCCAGCTGCAGCTGCTATGTAGGATGTTATGAGGGCAGAAGAGGTCTCATACAACAACATACATATTTCAGGATAAAAAAGGGCAGCATCTAATAACTAAGAGGAAATTCCGAAAGTTATTTTCAGCATAGGCTTTGATTTTCCATCTTTTCAGAACATTTTCTCTTCTCTTCCTCAGAACATGGCACCAAATCTCAACAATGAGCAGGTGGATCAAAGGACTGATGCAATATAATAGTAAATTTTAAGAAAAAAGTAAAAAAAAAGCTAGAATTGTAGCATATTACAAGCAATGTACTTTAAACATATACCACAGGTTTAAGATACAAAGGATCCTTGTTACACTGAAATATTTATTGTCTCAAGTAATTGCTCCCTATTATTTCATCAGTGATTCATTCAGAAGAACTTCCTGCTTAGCAAATTATCTTTACCTTTGATTTGTGGCACCAGCCTGTCATGCCCTGTAAATTGGTCCAATAGAGATGATCGCAAGATAACAAGTGTACAGCTGACGCAAAAGAACAAACTATGAGAATAACTCTGCTGAGTCAGAACAAAGGTCTTTCTAGCCAAGTATTGTGCTTTGACAAGAACCAAAAAAATTTCTCTAGAGAAAGGTATTAAAAAAAAAAAAACAAACAAGAAAGCCTACAGCTATACTTCTCCTGAATATTCTCATTGGCATTTCACAAGCATGGCTCAACATGAAACAATGGGAATATCTGCATTTAGTAGAACTCGATTTTTTCTTCCACTGATTTTTTCAGTCACTTTTCAAACCCTATTTAGTAATTTTAGCAATTTTAATATTCAGGAGTTTAAATTTAGCAATTTAACATCCACATGCACCAGGAAGCAGCTGAACATTTCAGCTACCCATTCAGTGAGGAAATAAATTTTGCTAGTTTTGAACCTGCTACCTGCTAGTTTTCATCAAGGTCCTTAGTTCCTATGTTGGAGGAAATGGGGGATAATCTACCACTTCTCAGCTTCTCCATGCCACTCACGATTTTGAAAATCTCTTTCACGTACCTAGCATATTATCCAGTATTTTTCTAAAAAAAAAAAAAAAACCTAAGAGCAGAGAAGAGCCAATTTCCTTGCAAAGTAAAAGTGTCCTCCTTTACCTCTGTGTACCTCCAGTCGCCAGGGAGCTGATTGAACTTCCACTGGATAATATATTTCACCCCAGAGATGTTAGCTGCCTTCCATCCTAATGTGACACTGTGGTTTCCAATGGCAGATGCAAATGGCGCACTAGGTTTGTTCAAGTAGTCTGAGGGGAAAATACAATACAACAGTAAGAAAAAATCTTTCATGGCAATCACTGCATCTCGAAGGTAGAAACCTTTTACCTCACACACCTGAAAGCTGTGAAGCCCATAAAAACACATAAAAGAATATATTGAAAATGTTGCTGAGTAACTTGCATGGCATTTTTAAGACAGTTTGGTAAGTCAGATGGAATGGGCCAGGTTCAAGTTGAGCAGTTGTGGCTACAACTCCATACTTGTGTAAATGCATTTTTAGTTACAGCTACTTAGTAAAATTTTTCTGAATAGAAACACAGAGAAGGAGTGGGAGACTTCTGAAAAGATTTTCAAGGGGACTATTTCAATAGACAGTATCAGCCCAAGGCATCCTCTTAAACAGTTGAGACTGGATTCAAAAAGTCTCATGTCCATGAAAGGAAGGGAAAAATGTTTTACTCCAAGTTTCAGTGTATGTGTTAAAAGGAAAAAGAAGAATGGTAGTTTTCTGATTAATGAAAATACTCAAGACATTCCTATTTTTTAAATAAATCCAGATCACAGAACAAAACTCTGAATTTATCAGACTGTCAGTTGGACACAGGACTCTATTCAGACTTACTTAGTGCTTCAGCTCCATATGCATCCTCTGCACGGCTACAGCCAAACTTACAGGAAACTGTCTGTACACAGAAGTCACTGGTTAGCTTTGTGTAAAGGCAGACTTCCTTCCAGAATCATGCAGACACATTTTAAATACATACAATTTCTGTGGACATTCTGCATACACACAAACTCCGTGGAAATAATTATATTAAATCTAAAAAACAGCAGTACCATGAATTCACTCCAAAGATTTTCTTGAGAGCCTTTTCATCAATTCGCCGGGCCCTGAATTAAAGGTTTCCTCTTTATACCCTGTCCCTTTGTGGAAAGAATGAATATAGGACTACATTGAAGTTGGAAATAGACTTCAAGGATGACCACAGAGATAGGAAGATAAGGTTTTTGACTAGTTAGTAATATATTCCACGTGTTGCATTTCACCCTTTCCTGCTTCATGTACTCCCTATGAAGGAGGCACAGTCTTACAATGTATTTCCAGTGCAATTTTTAAGAGCAGCTATGCCTAATTTACAGTTCGTTTTCAGCAGCCACTCATTCTGTTACAGTTGTGCCTACAAGCTGCAAACATAACAAATACCCCAGGGCAGTGAGCTCCACACTCATGTCCTAAGAACAGAAAAATCCTGAGTTTTCAGTTCAGGTAGGGAAGATAGTTATAGTGTCATCCTGCTTTTTGTGTAGAGAACTTAAGAAGAAGTAGAAACATGTTCTAGGTGGGTCTCAGTATCTTTAAAATGACTGAGTCTCCCGGGAATCCAAAACTTTTGAGAAGTGGTGATTTGAGCTTTTCTAGGCAGGATATGTATTTGAGCTCATTTTATTCTGCAAGTTCATTCAGCCTTTAAAATCTTGAAGTTTGCTCCATACAGCAGCAACCTTTCAAGTGATAACCTTTAGGTCATTCAGATGCAATTCATTATGGCAAGGGAGGAAAATTTTTTAATTGCCCTTCTTATGACTTGAGGAAACACACTTCCAGCACCCTATGGAATAAGACATTATTTCAGACAACACAGTTGCAACCGAGACAGATTTGAAAACCTGTTTAGCAGTATATTCCTATATACATTATCTCACATCTAGACATTCAGTGCCAAGTGCAAGCACATAAAATTTTTTTCCAATATTTTCATATTCAGAGAAATAAAATTCGTCCAGGTAAATTATGACGACTGTTAGCAGGCAAAGATTCAGGTATTAGCAGACATAAGTTATCAACTGTGCTATCAACTGGAGCTTTCATTTATGACTAATATTTATTTTTTTTAAGGGGTAGTGTCCCCAGATTACATGCTGATTCATAGTGCCTTCTGCCTCATTTAACACAGATATTTCTGAACACTTGTTTTTTGTTGCATTATTCTTTCTTCTGATTTTTGTCTGAAGCTGAACCATAAATCCAATTTTTGCTTGAGGTAAGAGGATTGCTAAAGCCTTAAATTTTGAGGGAAATTTGCCATCTGCTGTACTTGAAAACAGTAAATCCTCATATTTTCTCCATCCATCAGTAATGTCCTTGTATAAGCCACAGTCTGACATCTTTTATTGTGAATATTCCCATGAAAATCAGTGACAATCCCCTGTTCCTAGGTGGAAGGAGAAATACTACCAGATTTCAGTCCCAAGGTGTCTTCACACAACAGAACTGAGCTAATGCCAAAGAAAAAGTCCCATTCTTGCTCCCACTCTTTTGCTCTGCAGACTGCAATGACCTGATCCTCTGGATGCAGTGACACACAGTGCGTGCCTGACATGTCGGTAGTCAAGTTGGTCAGCTGATCCAGTGGAAAGATAATCCCAAAAAAGCCCTTGCAGAGTCAGCAAATTTAACTGGCATATTGAGTGACCAGACAGGCAAAAAACCTCCCCAACCCAAACCCAAAAGCAACAAAACCCCCACACTAATTTTATGTTTCTACAAAAGTAGTTTGGTTACTTCTTTGACTGTTTCTACACTCCAAAACCACCATTTAGTGCATTAGTAAACCTTTGCCATCATCACAATTCGATAGACTAAAAAGCATTAAAAAAAAAAAGAAAAAAATAATCCTTTCAATCAAATTTCCAGGTTGCCAGTGGGTTTGTATTCTACTCGTGACTCTCTCCAACTCCTCCATCACCTCCTTGAAATGTGTTTGCCCCCATCTGGGAACAACCTTCATCCTGAGGTCTCAACAGTGCCAAACACAATCTTCCAATCATCTCATCCCCATCCTATCCTATCCTGCATTCTATGTTCATGCTAAAAGGGCCCATCTCTTTAGCAGCACTTTGTTGACCCATACCCAAAACTGTGAACACCAATCCCTCTGCAGCACAGACAGGCACTCCCCACCTGACAGCTCTTTCTAAAGGGCCACATGTTGCCCCTTACTAAATTGCATTTTATTTCATTTAGACTCTCTATCCAGTCAAGAGTTTTGTCTTCTAGCTCCCACTCTTTGTTTCCACTTCTCGCCAAGCTGCTGTCATACCAGCCTTAACAAATATTCTCTCTGGATAGCCTTTGATGGAATTAATGAAAAACTGGACGAACAATACTCTAGAGAGAGCCTAGAATACGTTTTACATGGGTCTGTCCTGTTTCATAATGGTGAGATTAGTCAGCTTTCTTTACAGCAATGTTCTTTGTCACACAGCAGTTTTTAATGCAAACCTATCCTTAGTCACAGTGCTGAAAAGGTACAAAACTCATTCTTCAGCTTTAGGGAGTACAAAACAGTTCAATCTGAATTGATAAGTTTGTGTATCTACATAGTATTTCATAGCACTCTGTGGACATAGCAATCACTGAAATCATGATTTTTTTTTATTGCTCTGATAGCATTTAACTTACCTCACATGCTCTAGTGTGTGTCTTGTTCTGCCAAGAAACAAATTAATAAAATGTGAGGTTAGCATAAATATAATCACAGAGTATTTCAAACAGATAATACCAATTAATTAGAATTTCTTACAGTGAAAGTACATTACAAAACCTTATCACTGGCAAATAATGGAAGAAGGAAAATCCACACTTGAAAAAACAGAAAGTTAACATTAGAATGATGCTAAGGTGGAACAAGATTCAGGTGTTCAAGAGATGCAGAAAAATGAGCAGTTTAAAAGCTATCATGGCAGTTGTCCCAGACCAATGCTAGTTCTCATCCACCTGGTTTGGTAAAAACAAGAAAGCAATCTACTGAAGGCCATGTGCTTCATTTACATCTGCATGCAACTCTGAGACAGCCCTGGTAGAGTAAAATCCTGAAAAGCACTAGTGCATTCTCACTGTCTAAGAATCGGAGCTGAGCTTAATGAACTGTAAAATGCCCATATATTCTGACAAATGCAATGAAAACTCTTGGTGTTACGGGCAACTTGCATAGCAAGAATTATTAACTTCCCAAAACAGAATTTATAAGGAACTGGGAGAAAATAAGGACATTACATCTTTTCATAGAAACACTGGTCTGAGTGGATTTTGAACGTCTGCCATTGGATAAGGTACCTCATGGACTGGAGACAAGTCCTGTAGAGCCAAAGCTCAGGTAATACTCACACATTTCAGCGGACAGTCGGTTTGCAGGGTTGCATTCCAAAACTGACATCCCTGTGTACACTGCAAAGACAGAGGATGGCTTGAAAAATGGCTTTGAAAGCACGGTTCTAAAGGGAAGGGATACTCCAGCACTAGTGATACATTACAGGTACATATGGGTATTACAGGTACTCAGATCCTACAGTAAGAGAGTTATGTTGTATAGTGCCCTTCTCAATGTAAAACCAAATACAGAGCAAAATAAATTCAGTCTTGTTCTGGGAATGAGTTTACTCAGCTGGATGTGATGTGGCCAGTGCTCCCACCCTCCCAGCTTTATTTTACCACTTGTTCTCTGTGCAGAAGCAGCAGACATGCAGTATGCAGGACAGCAAAGCACAGAGGAAAGCTGTTCAGCACAAGCCCTTCCACACATGGTCTCCAATAGGCATTAGCTTTAAAACCATGAGTTTTCAGAGAAGTAATAAATATTATGTCACTCGGTTTTGATGTCGGACCTTTCTTGTTTATGCTCTCCCGTCTACTTCTTAATGGTCATGAAGGTTTTTCTTTTTAAAGGGAAGCTGGAACAGCTTTTCTTTTTAAAGGGAAGCTTTAGAAGCAGAAGACTCTGATACTGACCGTTGCAAAGCCCGGTGAAAAATATAGTGAAGACTTGATAACACTGAGCAAAGATACACAGTAACCGGAACAGGTGAGTCAAACTGGCTATGTATTGTCATGACAACCCAGACTTTTATGGTCCCAGCACTGTAAATGGCCCAGCCTCACTAGATACCAGGTGCTGAGAGGCTGCTTGCCACTAGTCTCTCTGGAAAATATTGAAGACTGAATTCTCCACCACTCTTCAAAGAATATGTATAATCACTAATACAGAAATTAGCAGGAACAAACCTTCCAACACAATTTGAAGCATTAGAAAGCAGGCATTCTTTATCTGTGCAGGACACACAGGAGGACATCTCCTTGTTTCTGTGTGTATTGTGAAGACTTTACAACAAAGTATTTGTCCACTATAATCATACATATTCATTAAAATATGTTTTTTATCTAATACATAAACATCACTTTCCTAGAACTTATTTCCATGTATCTGCCTCCTACTGGAAATCCTGTTATGGTCCTGAAAGTTTATCAAGAGGGGTCTCTGGTGGCCATATTTACTGAATGCTTCGATATTAAAGGTGACCTTTCTTTGAACTTTTTGTTTGGGCATGCACTGTTGCTTCTTGTTACATAACTTGCAAAAACCCAACTGTAGTCCTCTTTATCTGTTTCTCCACTGGTTCCAGCCATGCTTATCATCCTGCATGCATACCTTTACATCCTTTTATCTTTTTTTTTTGCCAGTTAGTCTTTAAGCTCTATTCAGCAACTTCAGGGGAGCTGAAAATTTTTATTCACTATGTTATTTATCACCACCAGCTTAAATTGCATTTGCAATCTGAACTAGGAAATCAGCTAAAGTCCTCCAAGAATGCTCCTATGGAAAGCTCAGGTTAAACTCCCATGACAGACACAACAATTTAAAGTCCTAGAGAACTCTAAATGTTCAACAATTATAAGCTTTCTTACATTTGAATCACTGAGAAAATGAAATAAACTACTTAACTGTACAGAGGTAACTGAATAAGACAGTCTTAATGATTTGCATGTTGGAGACAACACTAGTTTTAAATTGTCTCAAAAATGCGAGATTATGATCTTAGTAGATCATAAATGTGAACATGACTCACAGCAGAGATCAACACCATTTACGTATTTTCTTTAAATTAAAAAATATAGCCATGTCTCTAATAATTTGAACCAAATCTACCCACTCAACTTAGTGACTTGCTAGACAGGCAACTGTGCACATTTACACGAAGTCTTTGAAAATCTGATCATTGTACCCATTGTATTCAAGTAGAAGGAACATAAAATGTCGGTAATTAACAAAGTAAACCATTACTCACCGCTCCAGTGATGTCACTAACATTGCAAAGGTTAGTAATTCCAAGTTCTCCTTCCTATAGGAAAATACATCATTTTTTAAAATAATCAAAATATTTCCCCAAAATTCTTTGATTAAAATACATTAAAGCATTGGTTTCTTGTAAACCAAATTTTCTTTGGCTGATGTTTCCTCATCTGGAGAAATTTATTGTTGACACACCTCTTCTCACTTGAGACTAATTTCAGAGATACCATCGAACAAAGACATTGGCAGAATCAGTTGGTGTTAATCAAATTATCTGAGGTAGGAATTTGGCTCTTACCTCCCCATTCTGGTTCACTGAGTCAATAACAAATGCTCCACAAATATGTTGGTATTAAATGACAAAGCCAAGTGGCTTTGACCTCTTGGGAACGGAAAGACCTTCCTTCAAGCTAAATGCCTTTTGTCTGGCCACCTTTTGAAGGAGTTTTACGCAGCCATATGGTGATCGCCAGCACCCTTCCTCTCCTGCCAAAAGTGCTCTCCAGCGAATGTGCCTGTTTTTTCACATCATTCAAAGTGTGCAAAAGCTATCACTGTCACTGAAGTGCAAATTATTTGAGGATGTATGCAACAACTTAGAGAAGCTGAATAGCAGCTCTTAAATTTTTGACCTGAAATCAGGTAAGAGCAGCCTTAAAACAAATCTCAGGAACAAATTTTCAGCACACTGGGCACACCAAGACAATAGTGAGAATCAAAGTTGTCACCAAAAAAAATCAAACACAACAAGTAGATCAGAGGAGAAAAATAAGATTTACAACTCTCAGACTCGAAGATTACATTTGTCTCATCTGAATCAATACATTCAATACACTCACTGAACATAAATGTGATTTTCCTGTCTTTTAAAGCTGAAAGGAAGAGCAACTTATTCTGAATTCATTTAAACTCAAATCAAAGGATGCCCATTAAGGTTATCATTGCATGATAGGCTTCCATCAGGGAAGGCAATTAACTCTTTCACTGGTGCAAGAGTTCCGAATAGTTTTCAAGGAACTGTGAGGCAAGTGTATGAAATAGAATAGAGCAGGTGAAAGTTCTCTGCAGCAGGTTTCCACAGTTAGCACCAAGGCACAAAATGTCGTTTTTACAAAGCAAAGATACACAGTGCTATAAACCACATCAACATTTCTGTCAAATAGAAGCAAGGAGGTAACTCCTGAAGGCAGAATAATTGTCTAGACTTCAGAGGTATCTTTGTACTGCATTAGTAGAAGGAAAATAATAAATTCTGCACACTATTCAAAGGAATATTAAGTATGAAACTAAGGATCTGACCACTATTTTTAATACTTACAGAAATACTCACAGTTTAAACCAACTAACTTAAAAATTAAGCTGCAAATGATTTCAGGATAACTGTGTCACAAATTCCCAGAAAATTTCTTGTGACTTTACAGTTTTCCTCAATTATGTAAGAAAAGCCCTGGACTAGACCAAAATGAATAAGTGAAGTGAATAAACTGAAAGAATACAAGTTTATCATCCCCACCCTCCAGGGTCTTTAGCATTTATAGTAATTACATGCAGAGTAGTGGGATTTGTTCCTTACCAGATTCCACAAATTCAAATGTTAAGCTTAGTTCTCAAACTCTACTCTTAATAAAACACATTCTTTAGAATAATTTTGAAAACACTGATAAGTTGTATGAAGTTCTTATAGCGTTAACAACAATCTGTATTTCAAAAGATTAGGTACCGTTTTCGAAAACTTACCAGGTTACTTGTACACAAGTTTTGACAATTCCTTGAGAAAGCAGAGTATACTGCAGATATCCATAGACAGTAAAAAGCAACAAGCCTTTTTAGAGAGAAAACCCACAGGCAAACGTTCCTCATAACTTAAACAATTTCATCTGTTAATCTGCCTCTTCCCTTGACTTGGCCATACAAACTCCTTTTAGTCTAGGTGACGGAGATGCGACTGTGAAATTTCTGCTTGTCGGATCATTAAAGTATTTTTTGAACCGTTGTTTACACTCCGCTCCTCCAAGCTTCTCAGCTTCCTGGAGCACTTGTCTTGAACTTACGCAACCTCTATTTCATAGTTTCTTATTAAGCCACTGAAACAAAAGAGCTGACCAATGAAAGTCAGTGTATCTACTTATACAAATACCATTAACGTAAAAAGGAAACTAAGTGCAATGCTCTTAATCAGGTACTCCGAGCAACACGGAAACAGGGAAACGGTGGGAAAAAAATGGCCTAATGTCAATTTTGAATAGATTAAGCTATTTCTAAATATTTTTGTGTAAATGCAACTAAGAAAATTTGTTGGTGATGATGAATAACTTTGTTAGAACGTCACTGATTGTATCAGATATGGAAAAATTTTAATTAAATCTTTATTTGAATGGCTGTTACCAAATATTCCATTTCCACACCAAAATACCACTCAGACACCTGTCTGTCTTCTGATGCAATCTAGGCACAAACTAACCAGAGTCAATCTGCTTGGGGCTCTCTAGATGAGGAGGCATAATTGTACTAGTAAGTTTGTACCCATATCATGGAAGAAAAATGAAGCTGATAGATAAATCATGTGTCTGATTTAAAGAGTGGCAAAGAGCCTTAAAGTTGGAGACTCACAGTAAAGAGGTCCATGGAAAGTCAAGCTTAAGACACATCCAGGTCCTGGTCTGTGGCACATCTGTGCTGTACCAGCAGAGCTATCCACAGAGTAATTCCACAGTAGAAAATTGATCCAGCTTACACACACACATATAAACATATATATATATATATATGTAAACAAATGTTATGTCATTTTGTGCATGTGTATTACTCACTATAAATCAAATGTGCTACTTCATAAATAATACAGCATTTTGATGATCAGTTGAGGCTGACACATCCTGTTACTGCTGCTTAGAAAGGGTACCTGCTTTTCCACTATACCTTTCCAAGCTCCATTCACTTGCCAAGGAAACATTTCTGCAGTCATGCAACAAAGCAGGCTGAGAACCTGGTTAACACTAACCCAGCAACAGCAGAAGTGAATTGGTTGGCATTAACCTGATGCTGGTTTTTTCTGGCTCAGGCTCTAGTACAATCCCCTGTGCTGGTCTGTCCAGGCAGTGAAAGGAGTAAATGCACTAAGGCAGGAGGAAAGGGAAAGCCAGGCTGGAGACAGACAATGAATATTGGGAAGCACATGGCTCAAAGGTGGTCCAGGGAAGGAAAGGCTTTTAGGACCAGGTTCCTTCCTTTTCTTCCAGTTGCCCTGGGAAGCATTTGGGGGTTTCCTTGTGCACTACCCCAGTCTCCTCACCACTACTCAAGAGAAGACGCAGATGAGAGTAAGGCTCATCTAGAGTGAGATTTGCTTTGAGCTAAGGGCTTTCAGCTACACAGGTGTGAGGGAATTACTGCCCAATTTGCTTGCATTTCTCACCTCCAGAGGGATGCTGCCCCCTTTCTAGCCCATGAGAAAAGCTGCTCAAGAGGGAGCTCCTTAGATCCAGCCAAAATAAGCCAGTTTAGTCTTACTGCTTAAACAGTAGCTCTCTGCTAATCTAGCTCATCTTGGCTGAAGAAGTTTCATCAGAGCTCACATGACCAGCAACACTGAAGAGGAAGCTGGTGATAGGCAGATGAAGGCTGCAATTTCTTCCTGAGGCGAAGAACTTTGGCTTTGGATAGTTAAGACATTTAGGACCTTCGGGATTTGGTCTCTAGGACTACTAGGTTTATACTAGTAAATTAAATGTACCCACATCTATACCCTAGCGAGTGGCATGGGATAAGCCACATCCACACTTTAAAAATCTCTCATAATCCAAGAGAGGATAGGCACAGCTGAAATACCTATGAGCAATGGCTCTTAGATTTAATATATCCCAAACTGTTTCTGGGTATTATTTGGGCTAGTGCTGATGTGGACCAAAATCAGACAGAGTTTAACAACTGATCTATGTGGTCACTCAGGATTAAGAATGCTGGCTGGCATGGATTTAAATTACTAACTCAGATGTACTGCAGGTAAAAAAATATGCCTAAGTTCAAAGTTTCTGTAAAAAAACCTTTTAATGGCATTTAAATAGTCAACTTTTTTTTTTACTTTGTTTTGGTGTTTTTTAGGAACTGTTCGGTTGCTAGGATGTCTACGGTCTTTTTTGAGGATGTATAGGGAGAAGCACTGGGAGATGAGAAACACAGAATCATAGAATCATTATAGTTGGAAAAGACTTCCAAGATCACTGAGTACAACCTTTAACCTCACACCACCCACCATGCCAACTAAACCATAGCACTAAATGCCATGTCCCATGGTTTCTTGAACACTTCCAGGGACAGTGACTCCACCAGGTTAAGGACCTGGTGAGGAATGTAATCAAGGTGCATCTTAAAGCCTGAAGAAAAAGTCCACAGCACAATAACAATAACAATAATAATGACATAACAGTATTGGCTTTTCGGACAAGGAAATTTGATTACTATTAAATACACATAACTAACCCTGTGTAACTGGAAAGCTTGGCTATTACTGATGAGGATAATTCTTGTCAGTGAGCATTTGCACACTCATACAAGGGTAGTGCACACATGCCTCGCACAAATGGGCTCTAACCATTACAGCCAGTTAATAAAATAGTAACATTAAAGGCACTGTTCAAACGAACTACTCAAATGGTCCAGAAATTTTCCTTAAACTTCCAGCACTGTTTTCCACCAGGTGTCACTGTAACATCCCATAAACTACGGCTTTCAAAGAAAAAAAGCACTGAAATATCTCCTTTCTTGTTTACCTTCCTTTGAATACATTGGGAGAACAAATGCTAACAGTCACGTGAGTTTTGGGATTTTTAACCTGAATTTCAGGAATTCTACAAGAAGAGAGTGCTTATGGGCTTTAGAAGCTGAACTTTAAAAGGACTGTAAATGACAAAGCATTAAGCGTAATTTTTAAGAATATCCCTTCCATAACACTGCATCCTGACACGGAACTAGGGATCCAAATTTTGTGAGATATCATTAATAAACCTTGTCCTTTATATTACAGATCTCCTTACAGAATATAATTTCCTTTATCCCAAAGACCAGCACAAGGAAGACGTGCCTGCAGACCAGCACATCTGCAAGGGAGCAGACTCTGAATTAAGAGAAAAATAGAGAAAAGCAAACTTGGTCACAATTCCCTACCTGGACAGCAGCATATATCAGAGTTCTTCACAAACTAGAGATTCATCTTTCAAGTTCTTTTGAGTCTCTTTTAAGAGAAATAGAACTATGTACAGACAAGTGATCAGCCCTGATAGCAATGAATAAGGAGAAACATTTCTTGAGGAGAAACACGTACATTATTACTGCCAGTAAAGCAATTAACTAACAGCTTCTTTATACCTGAAATTATCATGATCCATAAAGACAAAATTTTCCTATATGTGAACATGCACATGACTGTGCATATGTATACATGGTATCATATAAGCAAACTAAGGATCGAAGACACAGAGCTTTAGTGCTTTGCTGCACTTACAGCAGAAGATTAAATTTATTGGCTCAAGGTGGTTTGGCAGCCTCCTCTACCATTCACCCCAGTGCACAGACACGGGCTGTTGCACATACAGCCTGAAAGATCAGCTGGGAAACACCTTCTGGGCTGCCAAAAGGTTACAGCCCAACACATTAACATAAACTGATGGCAACTTCAGCTTATTTTAATAGTACAGGACAAACGCTCTCAAATGGTCAGCTCCCAGATGACCCAGACCTGGAGCCGTGCCATCATCCCTGCCCTTGAGGCAGCAACCTCCCTTACAAAGGTAGGCTAAGCAACTCAATGTAGTGCCCACTCCAGCAGTCTAATTTTAATCTCCTCCCACGTTTGAGTCAGGCACCAAAAATCTCATCAAATGAAACAACTGTCTACGTGCTGCCACTTAAACACACCTGTGCACAGTTTCACAAAACGGCAGCACACAGCAGGAATCAGCAAGACAACAAAAACTGAACACAGGATGTCTGAGGAGGCAGGCAGGGGGACACACGAAGCCCACAGATGTTTGTGTCTAATCTGGGCTGTTTGTGTCCAGTTATACAGTAATAAAATTTCTTTAAGATAGACCACCGTTCATGAGTCCTATCTTGATGGGAAGGAAAGTTTGAAGAGGTGAGAAAGGAGAGACTGCCAATCTCTCAACCAGCCTACAGGGCACAGTAATGAAAAGGAAAATGTCAGCTTTTACTTATCAGTTTCTACCTCCTTTGTCTTGGGGAGGTCATCTTGAAAAGATACGCTGATGTGAATCACTCACTAGTGATGATGGATTTTCACTCTTTTCCAAAGATCACAGATTATTCTCATTTTCCCTCCAGCAATGGGCCCCCATTAGATTTGAATTTCTTAGTAAAATAAGTGAACAAGGACCCTAAGGGCAAAAAGCTTCCCTCCACTGCCCTGGCCTCCCTCCTTCCCCTTTTATTTGTTAGTGCAACTGCTAAGGCAGCTGTTTGTCTGGCAATAGCAGCTAGTCGGTCAGGGAGTACTGTGCACAAACAGAGGAAAGACCATACAAGAGAAACCCCCTGGAGTCTGGCTCAAGATTTATATCTATCTCTGCAGATTAGAGAAATGGGGTTGGGAAAGGGGGGCAGAAACAGACTGTTAAACTGGATCAAATTGGAAAGACAGTCATGCATGAGATACTTAGCTAAACCTGTCAGGAGACAGGGATTTGCTTCTATTGATCTGCAGTAATGATGACTGGAGAAATGTCTCATTAAACGTTGTACAATGATGGATTCCAGACTAGGCAAATTTGAGCTGTGGAAGAGGAAGAGGTGTAAAAGCTAGGCCAGGATAGAAAATATACTGAATGCTAAAGGGTAACATGGATCTATAAATACATTGCTAAAAGATTCAAATCTAAAAGCAAAATAATATATTAGGGCTTATTAAACTGTTTGTGTAATCATCATACACAACATTAGGAGACATAGTGAGCACAAAGTGACAATAAAAACCTTGCTGTTAAGTAGGTAAATCTTGTACTTCTCTTTGTATTGCTTTAAAGAGGATAAGTTGGCAAGGTATTTGCAAAGCTTTTTAGTGATTTGTTCAACTGTGTTATCTATTAGATATCTCCTGATTATTACTAATCAAATGTGCTGTCTGAAATTAGAAGAAGACTAAATTTCAACATACACAAGTAGCAGGCAGTGCAACAGTGTAAGCATAAAATGGCCTGATTCAGGATGCCTGAAGAGGATTGCGTGAAAAAGATGTGCAAAGGGTTTTAGAGAGAAACAAAAGGAAAGAAGATTGCATACCACAGAGAGAGTGACTTATTGCTCTGAGCATGTAGATCAGTGTATAAGAAGATATAAAATCAAGATTAGGAGAAAAAGACAAAAGGTGCAAAAGCAATAGTGCAGGTTACACAATCTTGGTAAAGCTCTTCAGAACAGTCAGATGTTCAGTTTGCATAAACATCTCCCATAAAAGTCTCTACCTCTAACACCTCCTGGTTTCCATGGCATTCCCAAATACCTGAACATTTCATCTCCCAGTAGCTCCATAAAAAGAAATTGCTTATCCAGCAATCCAGAAGAGAGCCCATCTGCATATAGTTTCTTACAGATTAAGAAGCAACTGTGCCCACTATGGAGACAGGAATTAACAGGGACTGGATTTGACCATTTTAATCACCAGCCTGGGAAAGTGTGTTGCTGGACTGCTGTTTGGATGTGCTGCTCATTAACCTTTGGGTAGGTATCTAGGATTTCAGTCCTTCTCCCCCAAAAATTCCCATCCTGAGCCTCCAGATTCAGATCAACCTGATGGGGGCCAGCCCCTGCTGAGCTCCTCAACCGTGTGCCCACTCCCCTGTTCTGGGGAACCTGGGGCTTGCTCTCATTCCCCAAACACAGGTCCCTAGTGACAACCTCCTTGTTTCAGGATGCCCCAGATGTTCACCCGGGGCTGGCAGTGTTTAGGCACCACGGCAGGGGGCTCCCAGGGCAGCGCCCATCCCACTCCCAGCCAAGAGCAGGGCAGACAGGGCCATCATCAGGCACCTTCCTGGGGACAGAGAAGCCAAGGGTGGGACGTGGGCCCAGGGCTGGAGAGCGGCCCTGATGTTGCACCACTGGGGCAGGGGCTGATGGCTTCAGGGGCTGGCATGGGGCCCTGGTCCCTGGGTGGATGGGGGAGCCCAGTGGGGCTGGGCAGAGACAGCCGATCCCAGGCATGCCCTCAGGGCCCAGCTGGCAGGTGTCACGCCGGAGCAAGGGAGCCCCTGCCCTTCTGGACCGGTAGCTGAGAGCCAGAGGGATCATCCAAGCATCTCAAAAGGCCACTGCACTGAGTCTGCCAACTCCATTGACAGAAGCAGCCGTCACTTGAATTTAGATGTATTGATTTTAAATTAATTGCAATGCTTTTAAACAGCCTAAGTGTTATCTGCCCACAGCCATATGTGCTGACCCTCGAGCTGGCACAGACATGCTGTCAGATGCACAGCAAGGTGGTGGTTTGGGTGTTAAACCAGCTTTTTATTTTCTTTTGCTGAGGAAATTTCCTTCCAGCTCAGGGAAGTTTCCTTCCTGAGGAAGTTTTCTTCACTGAGAAGTCAGGCAGATGCCAGAGCAAGGAGGGGACAGGCACAGAGAGCTACACCCACATACTGCCAGTGAGGGTGCACCCCAATGCCGAGAGGATTTATCACCTGTGAAGGACATCAGCCCTGACATTCCCTGTCATGTTCCCAGACCTGTTTTCCTGCCCTGTCCTAGCAGTGTGGTCACTCCCCCTTGCACCAGCTCTGGTGCTGTTTTGATCCTCTCCTGAGCTAATTCAGGTCCCCAGCACAGCGGAAAGCCATTCACCTTGTTGTCAAGAAAACGTTCTGCTAGCTCAGCAAATTGAATTAGCTCAACACAACATCAGGTAAGCTCCAGGAAGAGGGGAAGTAATGCAAAGAAAGGAACCCTTTGACCCAGCTGGTTTGAGCCTTCACTCTAACAGCTGCTATTGTTAACTAAATTTAGGTCTGATACATCATTGTCCCTTAATAGAGGGAAGCCTGGGGAGCAGGGTCTGCTGCTCATGACAAGTTTGAATGTGATCTTGTACAACAGAGCAGTGACCTCTCTCTGCATTATGATAACACAAATAGTAAGAGGTGGCTTTTAATTGTGAGCACATCTGGACTCCTAAAAGATTTGCAGAACAATGACATGCTTAAGCTGTAATGACAAGCTCTACCTCAATGTAAAGCAGTTTAAGACAGGAGAAACATTAAACAAGGGATGTCATACAGGTTCATATGCTTATGCTCCCAAGATTAAAGATATAAATTGGTTTATGAAAAGTACATTTTTTTCCAGCGTAACTTACACGCACAAACACAAATACGCCTTTTCTAAGGCTGAAAGGACTCAGTGGAGCTCAGAGAAGAAAGAGTGCACTAAGAAGAGGAAATCTCTATGTCAAAATGGATATAAGAGAATGAATTGTTTTAAAACAATAACTAAGACAATGATTTCTGAGAAATTTTTCTGGCTTGGTTGTGTTTCTTTTTTTTTGTTTGCATTTTTTAAAATTTATTTTCCAGCCACGTTTTGTATTTCTACTAAATTACAAACCAGAGAAAGATTATTCTCTGAAAAAAGGTTAATGTGCCCTTTTGCGGTAATCCACAGATTAAGTAAAGACCATATCCTTCAACCTCCCTGGGAATTGGTGTTCTCAGTCCAGCGTACTGGCAGATACCCATCCTAACAGCAATTTAAGTGAAGTTTGAACAGTTGAGGTGTAGACACATGCTTTCTTCCATTGCTTTGCAAGCTGCAGAAATTGAGCAGGCTGAAGAGCTATGGATACAGCAATATCTTGAAACATTACAGCATCAGAATCTAGAAAGCTTGGACCCAAAGAAGCATTTGGCACTGCTGTCAACACAGGCTCCCCCAGTAACTTCAAGGTACTTTAGATTAGGCCCAAGAACTAATCTGAAGAAAGAAACTCTGCCCAAGCAGGACTACTAATCAGTAATGTTTCATTTTGTGGAGTTTCCAGGTGCACAAAGAGTGCCCAAGTAGATGTACTTTGATGTCTGTATGCCAGCAAAAATAGTTTACTGCATTTTCACACAAGTTTTTCAGATAAATATAATACATACGAGAAATTGTCTATAATTGTGTTTCTATAAGACTAGTAAAACAAAACAGCTATAAATATTTCCTTTATGTAGCAACAAGTTAGCATTCACTTGGTAGAATGGCTGTCTGCAAATGTTCAAATGTTATCATTATTTTCTGACTGTGGTATCTCTGTCATGCTCTTTTTGTTTCCTTTGCTTCAGTGTTTGCTATTTTATTGCATTAATGTAATTCCACAGATCAAAGCAACAACAACAACAAAAATTCCTGGGACAGTAACATAGAACAAGGAACATCAAGAAAAAATACTGGGTATAAGATGCAAGAAAGTAAGTGAAGGTTCATGGTCAACCAAATCCAGGCTGCAACCAGCAGAAGCTGATGTGAAATTACCTATACGTACTCCAGAGTGGTTTGTAACTGAGAGGAGGCTGAAGAGCAGCCAGGCTTCCTGCTGCTGCTCATTTAGAGGATAGGATTTGCCTCCCTAGATCCCTAGTAATAGGAGCATATTGGTGGGAGTGTGGGAGAGGAATCAGATAATGCCGTGAGAATGAATCAAAATCTGTTTGATCACTCTCTTTTCCTTGTAAAATCTACAAAGTCAGCTAGAAAGCAGTTCCACATGCTAACATGAATCCTGATGATTGATTAATATACCATGCTCATCTTTATTGAAACAGTAAGTCAAATACCTATAAATGCCTAGATGGTACTGTATTCAAATGTAGACAGCAGAAGTCTGAGCCTCAAAGATTATGGTAACCCCTGAAGAGGTGCTGAGTCCTCGTAAATCCCTCATGAGCAGGGTGCTGCATGAGAAAGTCAGAAACTGCAGGGACTCAGGTCTTCTCTCAAGAGAAGAGGTAACTGCAGAACTAGAGCAGGTAATTATCACCAGGGTTAGTTTTGGCCTGGTTGGAGCAGCCAACAACAGAGTCTTAGCTGTGGCTGACTGCACCAACACTGTGGTCACCATTTGGCATTCTGGGTGTGCATCCTGCATCCTTTCCTGCCAAACTAATCCGAACCATCCCAAGGCATCTCCTCGGTGAAGCTGTCTGTTTCTCTGGGCACATGAGGAACTGTGGCTGGGTGGTGGGGACTGTTACAGGGACTTTGGCCACAAAAAGGTGTTCTCTGCCATGGCTGGTCATGCTACATGAAGGTTTTCTTGTTCCCAGATGCACAGCGCTGTTCATCCACTGGAGAATGAAGCCATGAAGGGTTCACTCGCAATTTTTAAGCTATTGTGGACAGGTGTGTATGAAATAGGTAACACTTAGTGTGGGAACTCAACATGCCCAGGCAGCAGGAGCTAGAAACTAAGGTTAGGCAGCAGAGCTGCTCACACAGTGAATGCCTGGCCCTGGCCCTAACATGTCTCACCTGTGCAGGCGAGCAGCCCACAGGAGGTGATTTGCCTGGGCTGAATCCACGTGGACAATCAACACCACCCTGCACCAAAACCATCATCATGCTCAAGGGAAGGAGGGCAAAGAACATCTGATTTTGGTGGACAACTGCCATACTGGATATAGAGCAAAAAATCAAAATACAGGCTGAATTTAAGTCTTGGAGGCAGACCTAACTCAAGCTCAACTACGTATATATCACATTTAGAAAAAGGCCTTTAGGATCATTTATGGAGCTCGGGGCCAAGAACAACTACCAGTATGCATGTCTGATGTAATGAAAAGAAGTAGACAGAAGAAAGCTAGAAGTTCTTGCTTTGGGAAGGAATATCTGAGAAATTATACCGTCCACACAAACCTAACTTTAGGTGATAACAAATCTCAATTATTTTATTATCTTATGAGAAAGGAAGATTCAAAACCGATTTGAGTGTTCACCAACATGCTATATTTACCTTCTGTTGTGCAGTTATCTTTGACAAGGACCCTAAAGCAGGCTCAAATTTTTTGTATTCCATAAACAGGCACAATAGTACATTAAAATTAATGTAATTAAAGTAATTAAAATATGATAAAATATTCACTCAAGCCCACTTCTAAAAAAAATTATTTGCAAAAAGGCAAAAAGTTTTTACAAAGATTACATTTGATCAGGCTTTTACATTTAATAAATAGCGTGGCTTCAAAAGCAATTCACAGTGAATCCTTAAACTATATATACAGTTGTAATCCACAGCTGTGACAGTTATGAATTACAAGAATTTGACCTTGTGATTCATTGGTGTAGTGGCCCAATGCTATGTAGAAAAGCTGCACAAGAAGCTTTTTCTCCATACATAATGATTATTGCAGATTTATGAGCTATGCTTCCACTATGCACAACTGGCTTACTTCTGTGCAGACTTCCACAGGGCCTGAATAGGGCACAGGGAGAGGGGAGGGAGCACAGTCCCACACAGCATAATTGCTAAATTAATAAGCATGATTCCCATCCCTCTCTCTTGAGACAAATGAACTGAAGAAGGTCTTGCTTTTCAACTCCTGAGACTTTCAGCCTGAGTTCATATCATACCCTGCAAGAAAACTGCAACCTGCCATGAACACTTGAAATTAGGAAGACAAGCTAGATCTGGAGTAGACTGGATGATTTCTTTTAAATCAAGCAGTCACTCAGCTCATATTTATATTTGCTTTCAGCTCCCTTACTCTTACTTTTACAGCCAGGGATATCATGATCAATAAAGCAGCACGTAAACTACCCTCTCCAGTGTACGTAAGTGCCACACTGTCTGTATTAGAAATTATCAAGCCCTGCTTACTTGCATTCATCTTCCACTACTCCATACCTTTTGGGAAAGAATATAACTAGATCAATTGCTAACTTGATTTAAAAGACATGTGATTCAAACATAACTGGTTATTCCTGGAAGTGACCACTGGATTGCTTCATATTTCACACAAGTAATTTCTTAGGTCCTACTTGGATGCAAGCTCATAAACATGAGTAAGATGTAAGATGTAAATGATTAAGACTACTTGTTTCCCATGGAAAAAAAAAATGCAGATTATGCAAATTCAGCTGTGAACTCCCTCTTGAAAATCCCAAACATGCTACAGTTAAAAATTACAGACTACCTATGCATTAATAGGCAAAAATCAACATTTTTTAAAAGTATGAAGATTAATACCTTGCAGAAACACAAAAACTCTTTAAAACCTATAAAAAAAAATGAGAGCTTTGTCACTGACAATGATCAAGGATGCTGCCAACTAGTAAGTTATAAAATAGTAGGCTCTGTTTTGACAAAGAGTGTCGTGAATCTCTATATCATTATGTTTTTCAGGGCAACCCTAAAACAATATGTTTAAATGAAAAGGAACATTCTGCTCCATATTTCTTCACAGCAGCATAGCATGTTTGGTTGGTTGTCTTCAAAATCCAGATGATTAGCAACTTTATTTCTTTTTCCTTGAAAGTATGAAAAATTATGACCTAAGACTACCAAGCAGCTGTGAGAAATTGCAAAATATGTGGCAGTGGGACAAATGATTAGTCTTCAACTTGATCTCATAATTACATCATAATAGGTGACATGATTGGATAGGTTACAGCAATTAAAGTGATGAAAAGTGCACATTCATCCCCTACATGACTCTCATTAGAGTTACACCCAATGCTGATGTTGCAGTGAATGAGGCTGCCTATCTCTTACCATCCAATTATCCCATAGACATTCCCTACCAGTGCTGGGAAGAGCCCTGCTATCACTCCCACCCAGACAAGACCTATAGTTCTCTGCTGTTGAAAAGACAAAGTCTTGAAGCCTGCTGCAGTTTAGTCTTCTCTCCCAGAATTTATTGCCTGTAATTTCTTCTTCCACGTTCTTAAGATCTAAGACTATTTATGGTCTCTTCCCCCTGGGGATTTTTGTTACCGGTGTCATTGCATAATGACACTACATGGTTCCAACTCATACATATGGGTGCGGGCAGTGACCTGTGCTAATGCAAGTTAAACTCTTTCTTCTATCAGAAGGTTTTTTCTGTCTAATTCTTGCCTCATGTTTGCGTTAGAGTACTAAGGAAGCTCTCGGTCATGATAGCCTCTTAGCTACTTGCTCAGAACTACTTGAAAACTGGAAAAGTTATTTTACTGACTCCTTCCCTCCTGGACATTTTTGCATCTGGAGAGGGATGCTTACATTAAGCAGGGAGGGAAGCAGCTAACATGAACTTCACCAGAACTCAGGCTGGCTCTGAGAAGGAGAGGAGAGTCCCACAGTCTACTACAAATGGGTGAGATCTTTCTTGTTAGCAGTAGTTAGGTGAATATCCAGAGGAGTCCTGGAGGTCAGTCCATCTCCTGCTGGTTTAATGGTATGCAGACCTTAGTAGAGGGTGGTGTTACATAGGCTGAAACGTCTTTGCTGTTCCATGGGCAAGGCCTTAGCTTCCAATGATAAAAACAAAGCATAGAGCACTGTGTCCATAAAATACTCTACATACACAGAATAATTCATGTATATCTCAAGGAATTTGCTGAACTTCCTAAGCCATGCCACAGCCTTGCGGCAGCACTGACTTTGCTGTAATCTAATCGTTTTTAACAGAGTGCACTCCTCACGTAGCGTATACAAATGTTGCATCTAGACACATCTCAAGCTTTTAGTTTACGTGTTTTATTTTCTGATTTTTTTATATAACCACTACATACCCTTCTGGCAAAACATAGTCCCTGAATACATAGAGATCAGCAACCAGGGCACTTTGTTCTCAGCTTTATCCTGTAAATCCACTATACCATTTGCTTTTGCCACAGTGAAAATGCAAAACCTGGCCCATGTATAAAGACTGCTAAAAGGCCTCTCAATCTGCAAGCTATCCTTCTGCTAATGAAGAGATTAACATACCTCTCACTGTCTAGAATTGTTCTTGAGTTTTGTAATTTGTAACCTCGGGTCCTCTCCACCTCATTGTGTTTTCAATTCCTCCTCCTTCTTCTGTGCAAAGAAAAAGCTTTCCACTTACTAAGAACAGGAACTTTCCTGTTAGCTGCACAAAAGCAAGACTGCTCCATTAAGATGAAACTTAAACCTCTTTGTATAAATTAAGTTTTTGATTTCTATTTTTTTTATCCTAGAACCTGTACAGAACAAGATGCTTTTGAAAGGAAGAGGGTGTACAGTGTCAAGCTTGCAAGATAAGCTTAGGTGAACTCTGCGGTGTGTTTTTCCTTCCTCCCCTGCCCCTTGCCCCAGACAAACTACAGTTAAATATCACATAAGGAACAGAAGGACTCATCAGATGATTTATGTCTGCTTAGAAGCAGCTCTTTCTCTGTGTGTTATACACAATTATGCAACAGTATATAAAAAGTATAGGTCAAGAAAGTAAATCCATGAAGCTAGAGACTGTACAAGTCTACAAATGAAACCTGGGTACATCCCCGTGCTGACCATCTATCTGCCTTCTAAAGTGTTTTGAGCTGATTTTGTCCTGAAGTCCTCTCTCACTGTTTGTTCATCCTGAGGTCAAAGATCTATGGAGTAAAAACTCAATGGCTCATTTGCAGGTGGCTGCACAGTAAAGGTATCCATACAATGAATGATGAGACACATTGTCTTAGTTGTAGGTGACTCAGTTAATACCATTTGCAACAAACACACAAAATACTCCTAACTCATACCCTTGGAAAACTACCTGTAAAGGAAAGACACATGTTCATACTAAGAAGTAGCTCTGTGTTTGGGTGAATCAGGTCTCTTCCTAATTAAGTCAGAGTTAGTGACCAAAATCAGCAGCATTAAGCTGTCAGAAGTGGTTTGGCAGGGAGTTTTCCTGTTGTGAAGCTCCCACTGTGTGACAATTTATTAGTCAGGCTCAATGTATGCCTTCTTTCTGAAGTAATCTTTTGCCTTAACTCAAAGCACTTGCCTTTAAAACTATATTTATTTAAAAGCTGGTTTTAACTCTCCTCCTTACAAAGGTAAATTTGGAAAAGTACACATGAACTAGTGTAGCAATGTGACAAGGGTTACACAAGTCCTCCTTGTGAATAACAACTTTGAGAGCTATAAACTACTTCATTCATCTTAATGATTATTTAATCTTGGAGGCTGACAGTAAGTTCTTTGCCTACAGCATATTGAAAACTGACAGAGAGAGGGCATAGTAATGAGAATTTAATAGCAAAATAAATAATACAGAAGCTACTTCACTGATTGCATTATTATTATCCTGCTGAAGTCAATAGGAAAGCTGTGCTCCCAACACCTGCGAGAGGAGCAGGGCTTCCCCCTGAGCACTTCACGTTTCCAACAGGAAACACGTGGCCTTGGACAAGCGACCAGCTCCGGCTGAGCCCAGGGTGGTGAGAAGATTGGAAAGGCAGCCTGCACGCCCTTCCCTCTGCTAGTGCTGTCCTGTACAGGCCATGAATGGAAAACAAATACCACTCCCAGACATTTTACAGCCCCAGTCTCAAAGGCATGACTTATCATATCACTACAAATCATTGAAATAAAAATAACTGTGAATGGAATCATTATCTCTCGGTCCCAGAGGGCACTGCCAAGCCTCCAGCGCCCAGAAGATGAAGAAAGCCTCCTTTCATGGTATCTGCCAACCTGCCTTCCCGCTCGTTTTGAGCCTCCTAGAGGTGTGTGACAGGCAAAAACCGTTTTGGCCTTCCAAGGCTGCTAACTTGCCTCTACCAATTACCAACCACCCGGGTTCTGCGGAGAGCTCAGCACTAGTGACATTATCTGCAAGCTCCCTGGCAAAGTGTTTTGTACATTAAATTGCCTATGATCACTAAAGCCAGTTTATTGCAGCACTGCTTCCCTAAGCTTAGTTGGGATTGACTTGCAGGACTGTTCTGTCAATACTTATGATAACACTTAACAAATACAGCTAGAGCCTGGCGCTATTACTAGAGATTATATTCTAGATCTCAGTTGATGGAATACAAATCAGTATAATTCCCAGTACCAACCCATGTAGGATGGACTGGTTTTGATTGCCTGCTGAGACTAATACAAAACAACGCACACTCATAGGTTGTTATATTGCTTTTCAACAACTACCACTCTTTCAAAGATGATGCATGTTTTGCAACACATGTATTGTCCTATTAATTTCTCTCCCTCATATTTCCATTTATGTCGAGTCTCATTTATAGGTTTTGAACCAGAATTTGGCATTGAAAAAGTATTTTCTGTGACCACAATATTTTCACCAGTTCTGTGGGGTCTTTAAATCCAGTCTTGAGGCTGTTGCAGCGTTTGACTTTCTGGCCCCTTTGTCTCCATAATCATCCTCATCTGTACGGATTTGTTCCTGACAATCTGTGAGACAAGTACAAGAACAGGCCATTTTTATTCACACAGAGGACCCACCTCTCTTTAAAAGCCTCTCAGCCTTCAGCGTCTTGAAGAGAGTGACCCATTCCAGCCTCCTTCAACCAGAAGGATGTTGGCAGTTGTTGGGAAAATCCAGTGAGGGTTAGTCTGACTACCAAACTACTGCACTAACAAACACTCTCTCTGCCTTACACCATACCTAACATTTTAGTCTAGATTTCCTTCTTCTTTGAAGAGAAGAGTAAGTCTCAAATACTAACAACGTGTGTTAAATACATATACCAAGAATATAATGTACTGGGTACATGGCAAAAAATATGCCTGATCACATATGGTGTCTGAAAAGTTAAAAAACAGACATTAACACTTACAAAACAAGAGCTCAATTAGAATAAAGGTTTACTAAAGTCGACTTTTCCCAACATAATAAAAAATCTAGCAGTGTTGTCTCTGGCATACAAGTTAATTCTGTATTTCATCTTAGCATAGCAGCACAGTGTTCCTGACCTGCCAGCAGTGTGAATCCACCTGCCTCACAGCAACCCATCCCTAAAAAGACTGTACAGAGTCAGACATGCCGCCTTCCGTTCTCCAGCATACTTTTAAAAGGCAAACCACTGGGCCTTTAACATGAGGGTCTCCTGCAGCTGCTGGCACTGTTTCCCTACCGTGCATCTGCGACCTTCCCTGTACCACAAGTTTCTTCAGAACCGGACAGTCAAGATCCCACCCAGAGAGAGAGATGCCCACAGCATACTTTAGAAAACTCCTGTTTAATTCAGCTCACAATTGTAACACACAAAAGCTGGCACATGCCAGGCTGACCACGCGGTTTGCAACACTGCATGGAGATACCCCCTCAGGATCGGGTTACAGGACCGAGAAGGCCGATCACGAGGCCAGCTATGCTGAAGGGGCGGGACGCTCCCTCTTGACCCGTCCGGCCCCGCTCGTGTCCGCCCCCGCGCACACCCTGCAGCGTCCCGGCGCCCCTTCCCGCTGTGGCAGCGGGAGCGACGCCTGGGAATTAGCCTGCAAACGGCAAAATAATCCTGCTTCCTCGAAAACACACACGTATATACGAGTGTGTGTATATATATATATATGTGTGGGCATATACATGGCTTGCCAACTTCGGGGGCTCGCAGGCGATGCTGGGGGCTGCACGGGTTCGGGGAAACCCCACGACCCCGGTGCAGCACCCCAGAGCGGCGGTGGGTGGGAGAAGCAGCGCTTGGCGAGGGGAGGGGGCGGCGAGGCCGCGCCGGCCCCTCGGTCCACGGCAGGAGGAGGAGATACCCCGAGCGGCAGCCCAATGGGAATAGTGGCGCTTCCCCTTCTCCCGTTTCCTCTCTCCACCCCCAGCCCCAGGCCGGGGAGGCGGGAGGCAGCAGCTCTGCAGCCCGGCCACCGGCGGGGCACGGGGCCAGAGGCAGCCCCGCACGGCCCCTTCTCCGCCTCCGCAGAAACACCTGCGGGGGAAAGGATGCCGGGAGGTGGCCGCCCCCCTCCGCGGGAGCGCGGGCTGGCTCCGGAGCCTCCCCGACGGGAAGGAGGAGGAGGAAGAGGAGAGGAAGAGAAAGGAGCAGGAGGGAAGTGGGGAAGTTGTGCCTTGCCCGCCCCGCCGAGAGCCGGAGCCATGGCCCCCGCCGGGGGGGCGCGGGCCGCCCCCTCGCTGCTGCTCTCGCTGCTGCTCGGAGCCTCGGCCCCGCTCTGGCTGCGGGCGGAGACGCTGGGTGAGTCCGGAGCCGGGCGGGGAGGGTCGGCGGGCGCGGCCCCGGGGGCTCCCCACGCTGGGGACGAGCGGAGGGGTGCTGCGGACTGACCCCGCCGTCGTCGCGAGCGTAGCCTGAGCTGCTCTCCGGACTGTGTATAGCTGACCTGGTTAATCCTCGCCGGGTTTATCCCCGTGTCTGAGTAGCTGCGAGATTAAAGTGGTAACCAGCCTTACCGTAAATGTATACTACGACTTTCTTGGTCTTTGTTAATTAGGACTTTTTTTTTTTTCTTTTTTCTTTTTTTTTTTTTTTTTTTTTTTTTTTTAAACAAGTCAAATGAGCGGCGAAAAAGTCTCCGGCAAGTTGCGTGCAGGAGGCAGGGAGAGGCCACCTGGGCGCCCGGCTGTGGCCGCGCCTCGTCAGCCCCGGCGGGAGCCCGGGCGCGGCGGGCGGCGCTCGGTCACCGGCAGCACCGCGTCTGCTCCGGCCGGGGCTGGGGCTGGGGCTGGGCCGGCAGCCCCTGTCCCACAGCTGCGTACAGGCAGCTCTGCGCTCCCGCTGCCTTGGTGAGAAAGTGAAATGCCCATACTCGTGCCGGGACGAAGTTTCGTAGGAATCTCAAGGAAATGTTACGAGCCTTTTTGTGATAGTGCAGTTTGTTGCAATTAGGGTGTGTGTCCTATTCTCTTTACCCTGTTTTCTTAAGCTTCCTGTGTAAATTACCAGTACAGCTGACATCTCCGACCGCGGAGCTGCAACCTCTTGGCTGTTGCATTGCATGGCCTGATGCATCCGTCTTAGAAGACTTCACTTCTAGCAGCTACCGCTAAAATAGTTGATACTGAAAACTAAGCATCATTATGAGCTTGACAATGCATTCAGATAACTTAAAAGTCCCGTATTAACGTTCCGACTTGGCTACAAATCCCAGAACCCAGTGCTGTGCATTAGCATTGTATACAGGCGTTGGCAGAAAGTACTTCGGCTGATTTATACCTGTTCTTCCCATAGCCTTCTATTAACAGGGATTTCTGATATGCATCTCCACAAAAGGGAGAAGTTGGTATCAGTCATGTTGCCACTTGCCAGCTTCATGGTAGCTTTGCTATTCTGTCCTCAATGCACTGGGATTCCAATTTGATATGTTCCGGGAAACATATGTAGCAAAGAAAAAACATTCCCTTAATCCCCTCTTTTCATCAGTATTTTGAGGGGGTTTTTTGTTTGTTTTCTGTTTCATCAATGCTTGTCCCTCACTCAGTGACATCAGGGAGAAGAAAGTCATTTGGGGAGCGAGTAATAGTAAGTCTGCTGGGATTTCAGGGGGTTTTGGTGCATACAGTAACGCGGTAGTAAGTATGAGCGTCCCTTCTTGTCTGTATTCCCAAATTAATTGATAAAAACCCTTTCGTTGTATTCATGTTAAAAATGTTTCTACTATCAAATCGACAGAATGGAAATGCAAGTGTATTTTTTCTGGTTATCTTTGGATCAAACTCAGATTTACAAGATAATCTGTCCAGTGTCTAGAAAGCAGAAAAGGTGTTGATGCCTACTGCCCCCCACCTTTCATGTCTCCACGGGGGAAGTTCTTCTGTGTTTGTTTATTACTATTACCCTATAAATTAGGGGCTAAGTCACACCAGTGGAGAAAGGAGATAAGGATAAGTGGATACAAACTTCCTGTTACACAAGCTTCTTGACTTGATTTAAAAGTTGTAATGGAGCAGGAGAAGTGCCAGAGTGAATCAGGCTTGAGTTTCAGATAATTCTGTATCTCACCACCACTGGTGTTTCCCACCAGCTGGTTCAAAGAAAGACGCACTGGTGTAAGTATATTGATTTGAAAATAGCCATTTTAAAAAATGAAGCATTACATTTTTCTGACTCCTCATGAGCTTACTGCACAACATGCAGCCTTTACGTTCCTCTTAAGTTTTTCTTGAGGGGTGCTACAGAACAGGATTGAAGCGGCTATTATAGCTTCTGTTCTTTTACTTCAGTTTCAAATTAAGGAAAGACCCCTTTTTTCACTGTGGCTCAGTTATTTCAGGGAATGGCTCATATCTGAGTGTGACTGTGGAGAGTCCAGGTGTCAGCACTCTTTCTGTTCTTGAAAATATGTTGAATGTGTGTGTTGTTTGAGGAATCTATGAACATGTAATTTTGTTGTCCATAAAATGATAATAAGAAAGGCTGAGTGTTAAGGGAAACTATTTTAATTAAAAATTATTTATAGGCATAGTAGGTCTCACCTGGGAACAAATACTACAAATCTATGACTGTCCATGAGTAATATATAGCTTTGGGATTTATAATAAAAGGTGGTTCTTTTCTCTTTTTATTCTACTGTACACTGATCTTCTCTTGGGGTTTCAGTTGCCAGGTCTTTGCTAACAACTACAAAATACACCTCGTTCCCTGTCTGCCAGCCTCACACAGCCATCCCATATCCTAGTATCTCTTCTAAAAATCTCTTCCAGCAGTTAGAACCCAAGGCAGAAGAGAGGCAAACCAGAACACATGATCTTTGCCTTTCACCATTCCCTGTTTTTCCTTCTGGTGTTGTTGAGCAAGAGCTTGAACCATGTAGCCATGGGCAGCAGAAATCAGAGTTGAATCTGAGTCTTTCAGAGTTTTGACTCATTTTCTATTGCATTTCTGACCAGTAGGACTTAAAACTGACCCGAAGGTTGTTTGTTTGTAGGACAGCATAAAAGGAATGGGGATTTTAATCTGTTAAGTGCAAGATTTAAGCCACTGCTCTTGCTGTACCTCATTTATTTTCACTTCCAATAAAACACAGCTATGAAACTAGTTCATGTGGGATTTGCAGAGCAGCATCCAGGAGCGAGCTTTGCTTGCTGTGTTCCTGGATCTGTTCACAGTTTCATCCAATGCCCAGTTGTAAGAATCGATGGGGAGCAGACTTTTATATGTTTTGCGGAAAGGCTGTTATTCAATGTGACAACAGTGTATCCAGTAATTACGAGAGATTATGCCTGTTCTCAGGGGCTTGCACAAAATCCTTACTGAAGAATACTGGCGTGATCATGCTAATCCACTTTGTATGCCCATTTCCAGCAGTTTGAAATGCAGATTGAGATGAATCTTTCTTGTACCCAAACCCCCCGCTTCAGTTTCTGAATATAAGTGATTGGTAAATTTTCAGTTTGTTTGTGTTTTGTCCTTATGTCTGTTTCCTTCCTTGGCTCCCTCTCTCTTGCCTTGGGAATGCTGACTAGAATTGCTAAAGAGGGAGGCAACAGTTTTCCAGTTGCAGTTCATAAGCAACGCGTGTGCCCACCACAAGAAACAGAGACTTTGCTATAAATAGCTCTAAGCTCTTTGTATGTACTTCTCTTTAGGTTATCAGGAGACATATTTCAAACAAAATTTAAGACGGGGAGGCCAGCAGGAATCTCGCTGACAATGCAGGGAAAAAAAGATGCTTTGGGAATGCATGGCTGTTGAATCGTATTTCATGAAAATTATTTGTTGATTTGCGTATGCAAAAATATATTCATTTATATTTATCAAAACTGTGTCACCTGTAGTCCACCTGAGTTATGTAGCTAGCACGGCAAAAATTAGTTTAACAAAATACCAACTTTGAGGATGATCATGCTACTGTATAGTGGTGCCTAAGGTACTAAAAAGATACTACTTTTCAAAAGTATCTTAGGTAGCAGGACTGGTATAGTTTTGAAAGCCCATCTGAGCTCTCACACCATGCCAAGAAGTGTGGTCCTGTGGGGTGGCAGGCACTGAAGTCCTCAGCAGAGACATCGCTGTAGTTTGGGGCTGGCTGTATTGGATCATATGCTCTCCTGTGGCATGTACTCATCAACATATGGGTTTGCACCATCTGCTAAGAATAAAACAAGCCAGACAAAATCAAAATAAAATCCTTCTGACTGGATTCAGTGGAATGGTGTTGGATCCCAACTAACTGCAATAAAAAATATTAATAGCAATGCATAAGAATGAGCACACAACTTTCCCAAAAGGTTTAATTAGTGTTACAACTGGGAGTGGGAAACTTCAAACTGGGACAAGCTAATAGTGATGTTTAAATAAAAAAGGATAGTGGTTTGACTAGTTTTAAGAGTATACAGAAACCTTCATTTTTGCTTTCAAAAGAAATTACGAACTATCTAATTAAACTGATTTTTGTCTGTGAAAATTGTATGAGTGCTAAAGCCACATTTTTGAGGTTGGCTGTATGCTTGTACAGAGAGAGGCTGCCAGTAGTTTTGGTTAGGGTTGTTGATCCTGTATAATTAAGCCTGGGAGCTGAGTGTTTTGAGGAGAGGAAGCATTTTGGTCTTTTTTTGCCTCTCTCCCTGTCTCTTCTTTTGACAGAGCCAGGACTTGCCTCTCAGGAGTTTCCTTCCAAAACATGAAGGCTAAGTTTGTGGTGGTGGTACTTTCTCATCCTCTTTGAGCAATATTTCCAGTCCCAGTGCAACCATATTCATTATTTCCTTTCCCCTGAGGGGACAGGGTTGCTATCTGGTGGCAGCTCCATTCTGCTCCTGCACATAGGCACTGAGAAAGATGAGTACACCCATGCTTTGCAGTATTTGCCCATCTCCAAAAAGCTTCAGTAAAGGTGTTTTCAAGCACCATGATGAGGGACAGGAGCATAAATGGGGAAAGCAGAGCAGGGCAAGGCTAGAAACCCAGTCTCCAGGCCTCCTACACAACCAAGGTGTCAATTTTTATATTTACTATCACGCATTTCGGCCCAAGCCACTTCTGTAATTACATTACTGTTCATCAGGCATTTAGTTAAGCTCTAAAACGTTGTTTCTTCCCTCAGTTGCTGCAGAAACCTCGTATCCATCACAATTTTATTCCGTGATGTTTAAATGTCTGGCATTTCCACCACAAATTGTTCAACAATATTGGATTTCAGTCTAATGCTTTGACATTAAAGTTGAAGTCATGTTGATGTCATCTTCCAGATGTTCATGTCCACTGAAAAAAAATTTTGTTTGTTTGTTTTATTTCAAATTACAAAAACACATGGAGAATTCTGGATGCGATCCCCCATGCTATACAAAGGCCTGTGTGTGTCCTGTCAGAAATCAAACAAAACTTTTCTTCATGGAGTAGCAGCAGAGACTTCAAGAAGCTGGAAACATAGGTGGATTTCTTCACCCACCCAAACAGAATGGCTTTGTTACGTGCCTGAGCCTTGTTGTTGCAGCTGCATTAACTGTGCAGAAGGGAGATGTGTGGCTTCTGCCTGAAACTACTTGTATTTTGCTCTGGTGCCACACCAGTTCTGTGTTGGTGTGTTGTTTTGACTTAATAATCAGCAGTGCCTCACTTGTAAAATGAATTCATAACAACAACAAGTCCACACTTTGTCCTCCAGTATGCAAAAATATATTTTAACTTGTAAAATAAATTCAGGAATCCTATGGGTCTCTGGGATGCTTTAGCAGCGAGGTCCATGGCTCACATTTGAGCTGTTGGCTTCCCTGTTGTCTCAGCTTTCTCCCAAAGACAGGGGTTTGTATTATCCCATGTTTTTTGTGTCAGCATGCTACCAGGGAATTGAAGTTCAAGTGCCTCTGAGCTACTGAAGTCTCTTTGGGTGGTCGTAAGTGTTAACATTTTCAAACCCAAGGAGTCAGCACTTACTGATCTAGTAGTATTTTAGCACAGACAGAAGAGACGTGGTTAAACTCATGGTCCTTGCTAATGCTTGTGTTTTGAAAATTAATCCACTATTTTTTTTAGATGAAACTTAGTTGCTGTGTTTTGTAGGTGGAAAGCAAAATGAAACTGTATCAAAATAAACTGAGCAGTTACACTGAGAGAGTTGCTCTTGGGTTGAGCGAAAAACTATTCAGACCTTTCTGCTGTGTCTTGTTTCAAAAGCTGAGAATGTGATTGTTTAATACGACTGCTAATCAAAAAAATCTGGTCAAAATGGAATTATGGAGTTTCAATATAAGTGGTGTATACAGGGTGGCATAAAATCTCCTCTCTGCTGTTTTCCACATCCATCAGCAAACACCTTTTATGCAGTCTAATTAACGTGTCCCAGAAATGGTGCTGTGGGTCACGTGTGGTGCCACAACCAACACTGTAGTACTTAAGTAATGATGTAGCTGCTTTCCTTTCTTTTTTTTTTAATTTAAAGCATCTTTCACAGCAACTATATGTAACCACAATGAACTGGGAAGATCACAAAAGTTTATGGAGCTTCTGTACCTCTTTGGTTAGTACCTTGAGGATGAGTATCAAGCAGGCTGGTTGTGTGACAATACTGACAAAAGGCATTTCGCGCTTTCAGTGCATCAGGTCAGAGGAGCTCTTTGATTGTTTCTTCATCTTAGTTTGGTTAAATTTTGCTTCCGTTTCTACTGGAGTTGCAAGAAATCGTTTGTTGTTAGTTGGCAATAACCATGGAGGAAATAGTTTCTTAGACACTGGGTTCACTTAGTCAAAAGACATTAAAAAATTTGTTGTGCTGATAAATGACAATTATTGTTTCCATCACAAACAAATTTGTTTTCTCTTGAGATATTTGTTGATTTACACCTTGGGGATAATGGGGTGTTTTTATAATTCACTTTGAGAAAAGTAGCACCCTTTCTCTTGTCCTTTCTTATTAATAAATTACATATTCCATCTAGGCGTACAGGCATAAAAGGTGGATGCGTGATTTTTCAAGTAAGTCAGGACAAGTTTGATTTCTAGAAAAAAAGACCATCCTCCATCATTGATAACTGCCTATCTTGCTTGACTTGTATCACACTAACAAGGTAATTGCATATTAAAATAAGGGGAGTGTGTGGTTTCATTCTATCATGTTCAGCCATTTCCTCTTGCCCAAATTAAAACTGTTCTGAAATCTTGCCTTCTCACCTGCTACTGTAACTGGAACAGCTCTGCTTCAGCCTCTCCTTACCCTGGTGTCTCTGAATTTCCTGTCCCTGTGGGTTTGTCAGCCCTTAGCACTGCTGTGAATATTCCTATTCCTGTGCAACCCAATATTCAAGTCTGGCCTTGAGCTTGCAGCATATGTTTCCCACACAGTCCAAATTTGGTGTAATATACTGTAAGTTAATCTCCAGTAAAGCATAGTGAAGAGAAAAATCTGGGAAGAAAACAGATGGAGAAAGTAGAGCAAACAATTTGCATATATATGATATGACTCTTAGTTAAGATTAGCATTTCCTACTTTGCCTGAAAAGCCCTTAATAAAAAGCCAACTTCATGTTTGCCTCAAATCAGCAGAACTGGAGGTGATGCCCTAATGGCAGAATGTCCCCCGAACCCAGGGACAGCCCAGCACAGGGTGGGAGGGAGCTCCATCTCCTGCTCCAGCCCTGTGTTTTGACACGTTTCTGGGATGCTGTAGGCAGAGGGGCGGGGAAGAAACTGCTGACTGTGGGATATTTGCTCCTCATAGCCTTCATAGCTCTGAACCATCACCAGAGTCCTGAATATGACCATCTTCCCATTTATTTATAGTCCTTCACAGTTCTTTATGAGCATGCAGTTACAAGAAGTGCTTGGGAATGGACTCGGTGCCTTCTCTGCTCTTGAGGTGCATAATATGGACATAATATCTCATAGTAATCATTTATTTATTTACAAAACAAAAAAATCAGTTTCCCTTTTGCAAAAAAGGGACTCCATGTTTAAGATTCCTCTGGAATTTCCGTACATATGTAGCTCCATTCTCATATCTGTCCAAACCCACACAACAATAAGATGTTGAGGTGGTCAATGGCAGCAATATGCCACCTTCATGAAAGGAAAGCATTGAAAAATATTTAAATGCAGCTATGCAGCAAATAAAGAAATTACAAATCTCTTTTGTTTCAGCAGTTAAAAAGGCATAGAAGTTTTCTCACACCCACAAGCTCAAGAGTGCTGTATTTAGAGTGCTGAAAAGCAAATTCCAGTACTGAAGCTCGCTTCTCTGGCGGGCTACATTTGGGTATACTGCCTAAGTCCTGGAAGCAGTGACTAAAACATACTTATTTTTGACATGTACTTTGGTACTGTCTGTCTTTCACAGATTGAATGGAACCAGATATGGTTCACATTTGTGTTAGTGTAAGTAAGACTTTACTACTTGTTCAGGTTTCAAACCTGCATGCTGAGTGTAAAGTTCTCTCTTAGTGGACATGCCTTCCTGTTGATAGAAAAAGTTGTTTATAAGGAGATTTCTGCTTTCTTTTGACCTTTTAGCAGCTAAATAAATAAAATCTCAGATCTTGCTAGGTTTTTGTCTTTGTGAACTTCTGCACAGGTGAGAGTTTTCTGGGGTAGTAAAGGCTGCCCAGGTCAGTTGTAGCAATCCTGCAAAGTCACTGCCATGTAGGTCAGCACAGCTGGAAAGATTTCCCTGGCTACTTCCAGATGGCTGTGCTGCAATGGCTAAAAAGCTCTTCACTTTGAAAAATGGTAGTATGTATGTAAGCTACGTTGCTAGATAAGACATTCAGAAGGGTTGTCAGGATTTTTTTCCTATACTTGATGATGGCAATCCAACTAGTTACCAAAATAACTTTTCATATGTTTGAGGCAGAGCATCTCTTGAGGCTGGCTGCAGGGGACACACCAAGGAAAGCCAGTTCCCAGCCGCAGCCTGAATGGCTGTGGGGGTGATTGCAGCTGGGCACGTGGTGGGAATTTGTGATTTATGGAACTGCCGTGGAACCAATTGGAGATCATTTGCTTCTTTCTCATTTCTACTTTAAGAAGGACATTACAGTGAATAATGTCTGTGAAGAGGAGGGGAAAACATGCTACGGTTTGTTTGACCTCCTTCTCCTTTTGCATCCCTTTGAAGTTGGTAAGTAAATAATTTGGGCAACAAAATCAGCACTCCACAGTGTTCCTTTGTTTCTTCTGCTGCTCTACCTTCCCTTCCTGCTCTTGGCCCTCCTGCCAGACACCACTTGGTTAGCTTGGGCAGCAAAATAAGTGTCCTCAGGAACTGCTGCAGCACAGAGGATAAAATATTTCCTGAGTTCCTAAGGGAGTTAAATTAAAATACCACTCAAAGAAAATGTTTATGTAGTATTTGTTGTTCCTTTTGCAGTAGGGCATACTGTGAAGTGGGGGACTTCTTCCCTTGAAAAGATATTAATACTAATTTAAAGGCCATGGAAGATGACAGTCATTGCTTTTTTTTTCAGATGATTATAGACTTGCTTTAATTTTTAATGGTTTCTTTTATTATTGGAAAACAGTTTTTTCTGTATTCACAAAATATTGTGAAGAATGTAAAGCTGGACTTCTGAAAAAATCCTGCTGTGGATTTGTATACTTTTAAAGCAGGGCTCAGCCAGTTGCTTGGCTGGTGTAAATGGCATCTGCCCTGAATCCAGTGGCTTGTGAAATCAAATGCATGGCCATTTCTCCCTCTGCCTCCCCCACGGTGCCTGTGGCTCTGGGTCCCAGCGCTGCTGGGGAGGAAGACTGGGGGTTCTCACCTACCCAGCAATGCCTCAGGCCTGTGGTGTTGCCCTTTTTTTGAGCTCACTGCCAGGAAAAGCACAAAGATCTGACATTTCACCATTCTCTGTGGAAGTGACGAGTTTAGGTTCCAGTTGCGTGGAGTTGTCTCTTCTGTTATAATGGCACAGTAAAGAGCTGATGCTCTTGACCCAGGTTTGGCAGCAGAGAGGTTAGGGATGAAGCACTTAACTCTGCATTTTACTCCATCACCTCAGAAAGCAGTGAAGGCACGAACCCATTTGTGTTTGCAACATGCATGATTCTGTTAGTGATGAAGGTTAGAGGAGCTGTATGAAAACCTAAAGTGTTTCCAGACCACATCAGTGGATTTGAATGGCATCTGGCAAGAAAACCTGAGTTTTCTCTGTCTTTTCTCCTATCTCACATGAGTAGAGAGGGCACAGGTTTGACTGGAAGGAGTTGACTTCTTTTTTAGATACTTATCTGTTCTTATGCATAACTCAAATCTTATTTCAAACACAGATGCAAAACTCCTTGACTCAGTTATTATTGTAGCTTTTAATAAGCTGGAGTTATTACTTCAGTGAAAGCAATGTGGAAGAGGAGACAAATCTCTTTTCTCCTTGTGGAGCTTCTCATCAGAGTTCTCAGAGCCATAGGCTTGACTCAGTGGCATTTTGTTCACTTTGACTGTGCCCATTTGCTGCAGTGGCTCTTCCGAAAATGCTGATTTATTTTTTGGTGAATTCAGAATTTAGGTATTCAAACTCAGTTTTCTGCTCTCTCCTCTCAAAAGAAGAAAGAATGGAAAGGAAGAAGGACAGGCCATGAGCGCCCAGCAGTGGAGTAGGGGGAGCTTGCCTTGTCCCAAGAACTGCCATGAAGGAGACCTTCAAAGGGATGTCAAAGTGGGAGAGAGGAGGCAGGGAGGGAAATAAGGTTGCTTTGGGGGACTTCATCCTGGCGGAAAGTGGGCAGCCAGGGGACATCAGGCAGCAGTACTCTATAACCAGGGAGACCAAGTGGGAAGTGCTGGGGCCCCACAGGGCTCATCCAATGGAATGGAAGAGGGCAGGGAGCTGCAGGCCCAGTGCGTGATCACGCCTAGGTATAACACGTATTTAGTGCTGGAGTGAGTCCAAGGCTGTTATGAATTGCTTCGTGAGGGTGAATCAGAAGGATGAAAAAGGCAGCTGTTTGCTGCCAGCATATTGTAGCAATGCTCTTGAAAATGCTGTGATATCATACTCTGTAACTGTTTTGTAGTTGGCCGAATCAACATGTCTGTGAAAGGTGCAGCACATGGAAACTTGTTGTAGTACTTGTTTGAAAATCTGTAGCCTTTTCCCTTTCTCAGGAGGGGATGTGCTGAGTGGTTGGATGAAGGCACTGTGCACATCCACACGTGTGCGCAACCAAGGGGTGGAAAAGCCCAGGGAGCAGAAGAGTGAGATACCATGGCTCAGCGTGTGTGCTGGGCCTAGGAAGGGATGGAAGGACAGAGTCAGTCTGGTCAGGGGGTTCTGGATGACAGGAGGGTACCTGAAGGAACCAGCATCATTTTCAGGGATCTCTGTGCTGCTTCTGGCACCACCACCATTTTGCTAAAGCCCCAGTATCTGTCAGGGGCTGTGTCCCAGGCAGCTCACAGGATGGGGCCAGAGCTCATTTGTGGGCATTGATTTCATTACCTCTGTCCTTCCTGGGCAGGTTAGATCCTGGAGGGGCCCCTCCTGCCTGTGTGCCAGCAGCCATGGTCAGACCCAGCCCAGACACAGATACTTTTCCGCCTTGTTCCACATGCATCCATCCATCACGCATGTGTCTGAGCATGGGAATACCTGCCAGCCGCGTGGCATCTCCTCTTGCCCTCTCCACAGGCCCCTGCTGGTGTCTTCTGGTGGGTCCCAGGTTTGGGTTTACAAACATGCACTGCTCTTGGCGAGCACCACGTGAGAGAGGGCAAGGTGTGAGTAGTGTGCCCACTGCTGTGGCAGAAGATGCCAATTGTGGTTCTTGCTTCTTGGGAAGCTGTTTCCATCGTCTGCTGTAAGAGAATATTTTTATCTCCAGTAAACAGCCTTAATTCCAGTGCTGTGTGATCTTTGGTACAACCTGCATGTAAGCCAACAGGCAGTCGCCCACGATTCAGAGATCGTGATCTTGGTCCTGATTCAAATGCCCGTGGGAACTTGTTCTACAAAGCATGTTTGATGTGTTTTCAATAACTCCTGGTGCTGAGGAGAGATTTTATTAAATCTAAGTAGGTTTCGATTCTCTGGTTGTTGAGTACCTTGTGCTCAAATATGTTGCTTTGCTCCTGTCCAGTGAGAAGGGGTGAAACCTGGATGTCTGAGGCAAGGCTGCCAGCTACTTGCCAAATGGGGTGATAGAAAACAGTTCTCAGAAGTAATGATAAGTGACAATTCAGTGTCAGCAAGAATTTCTCTGTCAAACTGACTGGTTAAATAAACTTATTTCCATCCAGAAGAGCTGTGCCTATAGAAAAGAGTGTGACATCAGGTGTTTAAACCATAGTTTTCATAAGGATGAGGAGTTGTGTTTTCAACTCACTGTATTTGAAGTTTGGCCAACACATTTCTACTGAAAATCAAGATTTCCCATGGAAAATAATAAGAACAAAACTAATGGCAGTATTATTCACATTTTACATTTGAAAATGTGACTAAGGATATGCTTTGAATTCCTTACAACTTGCCTCAATTTCTGAGCTCTTGTTATATAGTGGTATTTGTGAGTTTTTTACTAACATTTAGTCATTAATTCGCTCTTCGAATTGTCAGATCCTGACCTTTTTTCTACCTTCCCTCTATACCTTCTGACTCCTTCTCTAGGGTGTGTTTTCCAGCAAATTTCAGTATACCAGAGCAAAGAAAAATCTCTGAGAAACTCAGAATGCAGAGCTGCAGCCAGCCTTCTCTGTAAGAAACAATAGTTACTAGGACTTGGTCTGACTTTTTGGACATGACTTTGGTTCTTGTAGCAAGCAAGCATCTATCATTAGCTTTTCCTTTGTGGCAGGCAGGCAGAACTGAGGCAGCAAGGGGTGTTATAGGTGCAGGCTGATGCTGAGCATTCCTCTCATCAGCTGCAGTGTTTGGATGGCCATGCTCCACCAGTGAAAAGTTAGAAAATAGCATTTATGCTTTCTTAGCTGAAAAGATGTTCTGGTGTTAATGCTCTCACTCAAAGACAGATTTAACAAAAAAAAGGAGTTTCCCTGGGAACAAGACCTTGTATAACCTCAGTGGAGGAGGATGGCAGGCTGAGGTCTCGTGCACAGTTTTGCCTGTACACTTTCTGCAGAAATATAAGGCTCTGTGACCTGGGCAGTCATCAGGGTCTTATCATGATAACAAGATCTTTACAATTTTTTGATGAGCATTTTGCACCACAAAAGTTCCTTGGCATTGTACAAAGGTGGCACAGGCCAGGACATAGCCCAGTAAGATGAAGTCTATGTGAATACTAGACTTTCCATTTTAAGGAGTTCATCCCGATGTGGTTCTGTAACTTTCCTTTTGTTTTTCCTTTTCTTTCCTAATAAGGATAAGTTGCAAACCAAGCTCAATATTGTAGTTGCCTTATTCCAGCTAAAATAAATGCTCACAGTTAGAAACATGCAGTTTAAATTAAAGGCCATGGGCAGTTCTTTTTTTTACTGCACAGGCATCGAGGCTGTCCTGTGTGTCACTGCTGGAAGTGATCTGGTTTTACACTGCCTGGACCTCTGTAGACCACTCTCTCTGTTCAGAAAGTTGACAGCTCATCTACCATAATGTTCTTTATATTTTCATTCCTGTTGCCAAAAATTTCCATTAAAAGGTGATTTGCTAATGAGGCCAGCTTGCCTTTCATCTTGAGTATTTTCCTAGGCATCCTAAAATCAATAGTGCTTGGTTAAAAAACTTAAACAACTGGTGTTTTTCAAAGCATGTGAAAAAGGAGATCTGAAAGAAACATATTGAATATGTTTTATGGTGATACAGTTTTGGATCTCTATCTCCTAGTCACCTCTATTCCCAGAATGAACCTTTTGAACAACAAAAATAAATAGCAGGCAACAAAGCTAGTAGTAATGCCAAAGCTTCAAAATAAATGTGGTTGCTTGTGAAAAAGCAGTTGAGTAAGTTGGATGAAATGGCAGTGTAATTATACGGTAGCAAGTCAAAGTTTGATAGCTTGGAGCTTATCTTAGCACAGCATGCCACTTTCCCCCCCAGCCCTTGGTATGGCACATTTCTTTTTCAACACTTCATTCCTAGTTGTTCATTTTTAAATAATCCTATCAAACCTTAAGTTTGTTGTTCCTAATGATTTTGGAAGGAAATTCAGGTAGTAATTAAAACGGCACAGAGCAAAACAGTTTAACCAAAATATCCCCAAAAGTAAAATTTTGGATAGTTAAAGTGAACATTTTGAATTCCCAGCTCTGCAGGATTCTTTATTTTGTTAACGCTTCCTGGATTAACTTCAGTTTTGCCAAGATAAAGGATAACAGTATACAAGATCCCTATGGAAAGAGTGCCTATGCCCTAGCTGACCTGAAACTGAGGACAGCCTGTTACATGCATGTGTATATGACACTAGTCCACTGTCACAAAAGTTTCCATTATTTGGAAGATTGAGCAGAACAAAATGGCTTAAGCTTTAATATACAAATTTTAAGTTGCTAGTGTGCTTTTAAAGAGTTCAGTAAAAATTGCTTCCTTTAGTAGTCAAGGTCTCTTATCTGATACCTGCTTCCTTCCCCCTCTGGGGATGCTTCCTGTTTTCCATGTCAGTCCACACATCCCCCCATGTATTTCCATGCGCCTTTTCCTGTTGTCCTCTGATCTGCTGCAGCTGCTCCTCGGATGCCTCTCCACCAAGGAAAGGTTCCAAAGCCGAGCTGGCTCCTATACAGTGCCATGAAGACACACTTTGAGGACACCTACCCTCAGCCCTTGGGCAAGGAGGCAGCAGCATGTGCATTTCTGGGCATGCTGCTGCAAAGCAGCCCACGTACCATTAACAGTGCATGCCCCACTTTGGAAGTCGCTCTTGTGTCTTCACCTTGTCCCATGTACTGTTTGTATTGTGCAAGTGGCACAAGAAAAATAACAGGAAAATAAGATGTGTCAGGTCTGTGACAGAAAAATCATGTCTGTGCTTTCATGTATGACTCAGTTACCCTCTCTGTGATGGCTACTGCTGTGGAAATAAAATGCTGACTGATAATTGGGAGAAAATTATTTAAGGAAGGATCCTGCTTCTTACGTGTGGAATTGCATCATCAAGGAGTCAGTAGGGTTTGGCTGTAAAGGAGAAAGCCAGAGAGACACTGTACATTGCTGTCAAATACACCCTAGTTCATGACTGTTTCCAACCCTCCTTTCTACTGCTTTACAATAGAAACGTGACTATTTATTTCAGTTACCTGTGTTCCAACAACAGCAGAACTGAGGTGGAGTATTACAAAATACTTACTTGAAAGGGAAAAGTGCACGAGACATGATTATGTAGCCAGTATTTTCTTGCATGTTGTTTATTGAGGAATACATTTTGTTTCTCTTCCTTTTTGTTCTCCTACTGCAGGGGATGGATGTGGGCATACAGTGATGTATCAAGACAGTGGGACGCTGGCATCCAAGAACTATCCTGGGACGTACCCAAACTACACTCTTTGTGAAAAGAAAATCCAAGTACCTCCAGGAAAACGCCTGATCTTGAAAATCGGAGACCTGGATATTGAATCACAGAAATGCGAGTCCAGCTACCTTACCATCCAGAGCTCTTCAACATTGCATGGTATGTAAGAGACAAGGCCATGGTTGATGCGTGGACTGGTAAAAGTGTGAGTAAAAGGCAGCTTAGCAAAATGCAAGAAACGTTACTCCTCTTCTCCTCCTTTTTGTATTCAAGGGTGTCGTTCTCTCTGTGGGAAGCCATTGTCCCACTGTGTGTAGTTCTGCCAAGGCTGAGGGCCATGCCGTGCCATGCTGTGCTGCAGAGGGGCTGCTGGGGCTCTGGCACAGCAGTCCTGAGGGCTCTGCCTTCAGACCTGCAGAGCTGGACCTTCACTGTTTTGGTACAAGTCCGTAGATCTATATCAGCCCTGTTCCCTTCTTGTGTAGGGAAAGATATTCCTCACAAACTAGACAAAGATGAGAAACTGGAGTCAATGATCCTGTGTGTCTCTATTCCTAGGCAGTCCGTGGCTCAGAGAGGAGATAACCTTTACTCTTGCTAACTGTTAGCCACCTTACTAATGTACAGGCTTTAATACTTGCAGATTTTAAATGCATTCAGCCAGACTGCACTCTTGTAAGAGATTTGCGCAGGAAGATAAGCAAATAATCTGCTATAGCTGTGCACTTGAAACAATCATAATGGCAACAGGATTCTCCCCACAGAGAACCTGAGGCCTTCCTCAAACGGTTTTCTGAACCAGTTGTCACTGAAACTTTTGATCTGCACTTTCTAGAGAAGTCAAACTGATTTTCAAGTCATGCACACTTTTTCAGAAGTCCAATTTAAATTCAAAGCTGCAAGGAGTTCTACAATGTAGGAATAAACTCCTGAATTGACAGTTCATAAAATTTTGCCTGCTGGGAGTGGGCTTTGTAGCCCTTCAGTCAGCTGAGGCTAAATGTGCTGTACTGGACTTAACAAGCAGAATGGATTCAAGGGAAAAATGTGATGAAGATATGAGCTGCACAGAGCCTCTGAAGGTTTTCCACCTCACCTCTTGGCTCAGAAAAGTATGTGGTTCTCCAAAGATGAGATCTCATAGGATATCTTAGTAGTAAGGAGAGTAGATTGCCTTTCATTTATCAGCGTGATAGGCTTATCACTCATCTGGTAAGAGAAGATCAAGTGAGGTATTAAAGGCTTGCTCACAAAGGAAGGTAAAGGTAATTATTGTTCTCATGGGAGAGGTATTACAGTCTGAAACAACCTTCACTAAGAGTGAGCAGTGGCATGCTGATATCTAAGTCTGCACAGAGCTTGATTTGAGGCACAAGGAATGTATCTGTTCACGTGTGCTGGGATTTTTTCAATGTTACTTATTTCTTTCTTCAGTACGAGAGTGGTGAGGCACTGGAAGAGGTTGCCCAGAGAAGTTGTGTGTACCATCCCTGGAAATGTTCAAGGCTGGATTGGATGAGGACCTGACCAACCTAATCTAATGGAAGGTCCCTGCCCATGTCAGGAAGGGTTGGAATTAGATGCTCTTTAAGATCCCTTACAACCAAAGCCATTCTGTGGGTCTGTGATCCATTTCACAACTAAGTAATGAGTTGTGTTCACCTGAAGCAGTCTGTCTGTACTTGGCAGTAAGAAATAGGTGGTTAATAATGCATTAACATATCTTTGTATCATTTTTATTGATACTGTCTTGACATTTCTCATCTAAGAATCTTCTCAGAAACAGAGATAAATCAATATATTGTTTTTTGAAGTGAAAAATTAAGCTTGGATGTTGATTGAAATTCTGGCTCCTCACAGATCAGCCTGAAAGCATCTTCACATCATTTACCCTGCAGTTATTCAGCCTGTAAGCACAGAATAGCTGTGTATTATGCAATCAAGTCCAAATAATTAATTTTTTTTAAAGTATTCCCACACCCATTTTCAGATCTGCTTGGTAATGTCTGATGCATGTGGACTATAATTTGCATTCTCAGTAATGAACTGCACAATTAGCAGATTTTGGTTATATCCGATTAAACCAGTTTTATAGTTTAGGCAGACATACCATCTGTAATGGTTTTTGTGGTCTGCAGCTCACTGTAGACTTTCCTACCAGCATACCTACAGTCTCTATTCTACATTCAGGCAAATCCGTGCAGAATGGATGTGGAAATAGTTCTATAGGCGTAAATTCATCATGTTGCTTATGTTTTATAAGACATATGAATTCTTAGACGAGATTAGAGTTTCTCTAAGTCATTTTTTTCAACAGTCTTGCTGTAGCTTTGGGTTTCAATATGCATTAATGCAAGCAAAAGAAGCCCTGTGAATAAGCACTGCTACATCCATTCAGTCTGTTAAGTGTCCTTTTAGACAGCTATTTCTGAACTCGGATCTCCTCTTTGCAACCCTTCCCTCTTCATGAACATCTACAGGCAGGTCAACATCTTCCCTCTGGCCAAGGAGATACTGACCTTAGCCATCAAAATTCTTCTCATGGGATGATGGAGAGTTGAAAATATTTTGCAAGCACTGAAAACATCTGAGCAATTAAAAACTAATCTTTGTGTGTTTTCTGTATTTGACGTAGGTTTAAAAAGGAAAACCTAAAAAGCAAAGTATGAAAACTGGCAGTGTGAATACTGGTCGTGTTTCAAATTAGGCTGAGCAGCCTTTGCTCTTTATTTAGGAGGTTTGCAATTACAAGACAATAAGGTCCAAAGGGAAATATGTTTTAAATATCATGCTGATCTCTTCAGCTCTACAGAAGACAACAGCATGAATGTCAGTATGAGTACAAACATCTGTTGAGGAGTATATCTGAAGCTTAGAAAATTGGTCAGAGGCAAAATACTGGATTATGCATACAAATATAAAATTAGTGTGAAGAAGACTCCAGATGATAAAATAGTGTTTTCCTTTCGGATTTCTTCCAGTCTTTACATCTAACTGTGATTCATTCATCATTATAACCATCTGCAGGGATTCTTGCAATACAGCAAGGAGTAACTTGACTTGTCTTTGGGGTATTCATGTTCCATGCAGTAAAGGGAAGCTGTTAAATACAAATTAACGGATTAATTGATTTATGTTACTTTTGTTAGTTGGTGACTACTTACATGCAAATTTTATTTAAGTTCAGGACATTCCCTGAATTCTGTAGACGGATAGAAGGGTACAATTCATTCCTAGAAAAACATGTAGTGTTGTGTATGCTGATCTACTGAAGCCTTACTGAATCTCAGCTAAGTCACAAATGTGACACTACAGTTCTTCTCACCTTTGGTACTTCTCAGCTTTGATGGACCTGTGAAAGCAGCTTTTGAATTTAGATTTCTCCAATATTGCAATTAAAAGATGATAATTAAATAATCTTAATGAAGCTCTAAAACTGGAGTCATACAGCGTTTGAACACTGTATCTCTGAGTTATTACTCTGCAAATTATTTTTTTAGTGTTCACTGGAGGAAGGAACCTGTAGCAAGCCTTTTCTTTCAAGCTGTTAGCTCTGTATCCAGACGTAGATGTGAAAATATTAATCATCAGTCAGCAAAGGGAGTCTAACACCCGTTTTGGTGAAACTGAGTCACCTTTGTCTGACAAACATTTTAATATTAGCACAGCTTTGCACGTGTTGTCTCTAAGAGAAATAAATAGATGATCATGTTCTGTTTCAAAAGCACAGTTTTTCACTGGATTAAAATATGGTGTTTTTTGTCCCACAGAAAATTAATACGAACATAATCTCACAGTGCAGACAAGGTGCAGCCTTTACTGAAATGCTTTTCTTCTTGAGTTAATTGCATTATCTGAGCATATTAAAAATACTGAGCTCTGAAGTAGAGCTTCTGATTTTTTAATTAGTTAAAGGGATATGTGAAAACAAGATTAACCATGTCAGCCCTGTAGTTCTCAAGAACAAAATTTGCACTACTTATGAAGGTGGATCATAAATGTTTTAAAAGTTTGACAGGAACTGCTTTTATTCTGCTTCTTTTCATGTCTCTATCAGATTTCTGTACCTCTTTTGACCCCTTTTTCTTGCTTTTTTCTATGTCTTTCCCCATCTAATGGCTTAGTATTTTTTCCCTTAATTTTGTGAGATGATCATCAGTCTTGACTGGAGAGAAAGCTGAAAGAAGAGATAAGTGCCTACTTACTTCCTCATTCACTTGCAGTCAGTAGGAGGTTGATGTGTTCCTCTGGGGTGGATGTCAGAGCTGCTGAGTGACTAGTAATAATTTGGAGAGTTAGTGCAGTTGACTTGTTCTTGCATAATTTATAGCTGGTAACTAATGTGAAATAGAGAATTTACTGCAAATGCTTTCTTCTCCCCTCACCCCATCACTAAAGGTACCTTTAGTACCTTCGGATGCCTCCTACCTGTCATTATGACTTGAGGGGATTCATCAAACCAGTCACTCCTTATTATGTATTGAAATAAATATCGTGTTTGAATAAAGGGTGTGTCCAGGTTTCTTTCTCATCCCTCAAAGGAAACTTGTTATTACTGTATTGTTTCTGGTGTTTCAGGAAACCCAGAGAAATGCCCAGACAAGTTCTTGCTGAAGATCAAGTTGAGCAGTTTCTTAGCAGTCAAAACGCTTTTAACAGTTGGGTTTTGCCTGAGTGGTTGCAGTAACCTGAATTTTCAGCTTTGGAAGGATTGATGTAACAAAGAATGTCAGCGTTTTGTTTTATCAAATTGACCTTTTTTCCTGTTAGCTGCATGCAGTGTGTTCTCTGTTTTTTGTTAAACTACAGTTCTTCACTCATGATTCCTAGTTGTTGCTGTGCTTCTGTCTTTGGATTTGGCTAAAACCCCAACAATGTTGAAAGGAGGGATCTCACTGAGGTCAAGCAGGCAGACCTACCGCCTGTGCAGGTGGCCCAGATGCTCCATTTTAAAGCTGTGATTACTTCCCCAGCCTAACTCAGATGCCTTTTTCTTTCCTTTATTGCAGTCTTTTGCAACCCTTTGGAAACATTAACTGAAAGTTATATTTGTTTTTCCTAAAACAAGAAGTGCTTACCACTCAGCCTGAGGTCAGACTGTGTTGCACAGAGTTAAATGTTGAATAACCAGGCTGTCTCATCCTGGCTTCTCTGTCATCTCATATCTGTAGAGTATTAAACACCACCTTCCCTGCAAGGAAGGACACAGAGCAGCACTTTTTGTCTCCTGGCAGGTCCTTGCAGGGCCACTGCACATGTGTGTGTCAGGGTTGGAGCAAAGAGGACCTCTCTTGGTAAGGGGGAGAGGAATAGTTACTGCTTATCGAAGTATTTGTTTGAATGTCGGATGGAGATAAATTTTGAGAGTGCAGGTGTTTTCATACAACAGATCCTTGCTGGTTTTGTGAGCTATTTGTGAAAGGCTTGCACTCTGGATGAGTTTTTAGGTCTGAAGTGAAACAAGTGTAATCCGTGTTCATCATACACCTGTCTTTCCCCAGATACTGAGGTAATTCCAAATTGATTTATTTGAGAAAAGGCTAAAATTTAAAACATTGTTTTCCTCAAACAAATGCATTAAGACATGATAACCCTTTAGAAGAACATCCATGGATTTTTGCTGCACCTTGCCTGCCGACCACATCTTACTCTGCAAGTAAAGACTGAAGAAGGGGAGAAGATTCTCTGTTCAACAGAGGCCATCATGATTTAACAACCAAACCAAGTTTCTTAAAGACCTCTGCAAATGTCAAGCTGCAGATTTCAAATGAAGTTGAGGGATTTGAAAGCAGAATGAGCATAGTGAACCAGCCATTCAATAGCTGAAGAGGGAAAGAGTTGCTTCTGAAAGGAAGCAAAAGCCTTATAGAAGAGGCAGAAAGTATCACGAAGTAGAGAAACAAACAGCATGTAGGCATTGCCAGCTGGTGTGAAAGAAGAGAGTCCTCTGGGCACAGTACTTCTTAAGGGAAGTAGAAAAAATAATGGAACGTAATTCAACAAAGAAAGCTCAGGAGCTGTGCCAGAGCCTGGTTGACAGTAGAAGTAAACTAGACCTCATAAAACCAGACAATGCTGTAAAGATCATCAGATTTGCAAAACAACACTATTATGAAAAAGACAAAAGCAGTAAGCCATTGCTAACATTTAAAAAATAAACAACACGTAAAATAGTCTCTTCAGTCTCCAGAGGGGCCAGCCAAAGGATATCCACAAGATGATTTACTGTGTATATTGCAGGATGTTAATACTGCTTGGAGACAGTGATTCCAAAATAAAAGTGTTTTATTTAAGCCACCTAAACCATACCAACAGATCAAATGTTCTGGATGAAAGGCATTAAAGTTAGTTTAATTATGGAGAATATTAAATTTAGTATACTTGAAATCTTTAGATGCCTAATATCTCTCCTGCAGTATTTTTTATATATATATATATTTATATATAAAAGGAATCTGGAGTGAACAGACGGAACCACAGTTGGGTCAACTTCTTAATGAGACAAGGAAAGAAGAAAAGGCCCTGGCATCTAGATATAGTAATGTTGAAATATGGAGAACACCTACTCAGTTTCATCACATGTAACACATCTGTTTATTAAATCAAACTCTTTCCTTTGTTCTTATAAACAAACCAAATAATCCTGCCTGCTTACCCCAGCAGAGCTCCAGCCAAGTCACTTCAACAGGAAGCTGAGAGAGATCAGCATTCATGACTCGTTTTTCAAGCCGAATATTCAAAACAACCCACCTCACAACTAACATTAGAAGATGAAAAACTGATAACGTGATCTGGCAGTTCTCAAAAGGGATCTTAAAAAACTTCTGGCTAAGTCCCAGGTTTAGGAATTAAATATTTATCCGGAGTCAAGTCCAAATGCTGCAGTAAAAATTAACGGCCTTATAAGCAAGTTCTTATTTTCATACTGGGGCTTTCTCCCTCATTCCTCATCTTCACTATGGTTGTGCACTATTCATATAGACAGCCCAGGGAAATCAATAAATCCCAGGTGGAATGGGCAGACAAGATGGGGAGCACATATGAATGAGATTTAAAAGTAAACAATGAAAGTATTTTTGTCACCTCAATTGCAAGTGGAAAATACTGAGTAGTTTAAATACAGTTTTCAGATGAAGCCTAATGTGCACAGATGCTGACTGAGTTTAGTCTTCTAATGTCTATAAATTCTCACGATATATGTATTTGAGGTAATAGTGGGTCAGTGGAGAGCAAACCTACCAGGCACTACTGTGCCTATAGCAAGGGCATCTAATCAGGCACCCCACACATGCAGAGAGCCTGGGAGACTGTCCTGTCTCTGGCTTTGCAACATGAAAGGAAATAGAGAACTGATGTGTGGAAGTGCATGGGAAAGAGTACATAAAAAGAGAGATGTTACTTTTCTAAAGAAAATTTAAAAACACATGAAAGCATAAAATTCTTTCATCAGTCACAACTGAACCCGAAGAATTGTCTTGATGCTGAATCAGTTTTATTTTCTAAGAATTACTAGTTGTCCCCTTAGCGAGTTTCCTGGAAGACCATCAATGTAAAATAAATTGATTAGGGGAGAAATGGGAATTTGAAGTTAAAAAGGCCACTCTGCAAAGACTTGGCAGAATGGAGAGAGATGCTGCGTAACCAAACCCAATATTATTAGGTAAATCAAATCAGAGGGTCACTGACACTGGTCATTTTAAACAGAGTAAGCACCAAAAAGGGTGGATTAACACCTTTTCCTAAAAACCAGAATGTACACATTTCTAATTCTTTCAGGGAGTAAAGAACCTCTGAGTCAAACTGGTGTCTGATCAGTTTCTCTAAGAACAGCAATACAGGGGTGAGATAATGCTTACACTTTTTCCTGAACCCTACCTCTCAGCACTTATTTCTGTATTCGATAACATGGAAATAAACTTTGCTAGATCCCAGGCAAATCTGAGGACCTGGCAGTGTACTGCTAATATGGTCTTACCTGAATTATTGAGAAGAAATATATTGAAATGTTTTGCAAGGCTTCCTCAGTTTGCAACAAAAGAACAAGTGAATGTTTTGTAGTATTAATGAATTCCATCCCCCCCCTCATTTTTTTCTTACAAATCTTTGCAGAAAACTTATAAACTTTTGGAAAATATTCCTTCCTTGAGCATATACTCTTTCTTGCTTCTATATCCTTTAAGGAATTAATCCTAGGCTCCCTTTATTTTGAGCTACCCAGGGGACTCTCTTGGTACGCCAGAACTGCACTCGGCAGAAGATAACCATAGCCTGGTAACATTTTTGGATTTATTACTTAATAGTAGAAACTTGTCTTTAGATATTGAATGTTGGTTTCTTAAGCTGATTGCTTCTGACTTTCCTGCTTTAATTTGGATTATACAGCTCTATGTGTCTAGACTATTTTGTATTTTATTTTACTGGTTTTGCTCATGATACATGATTTGTTTGTATAATTATCTGGAACTTATGTAGACTTGCTACTGGAGGAGACACTCATCCCTGATCCAGCTGATGTGTGGTTGAGTGAATCAGCCATCTAAATTATACCTCCAGAGTAGATAGGTCACTGCCAATCTCTGCGAGGGAGAAAGCCAAAGAACACTTGTGAGAAAATATGTAGAGACAGTCCTTGAGAGAAGAAAAGGACCAAAGCTTTCTCAGGTGTTTTATTTTGAAGGTGTGCAATGCTCCCTGTCTTTTCCCCCTCTCTCTCTCTCAAAAAAAAGTCTAAGTTAGCACGTTACTTCTCCCACTGCAACCTGACACAAAAGACCTTCTCAAATAAATCACTCGTGCAGTTGTCTGGTATGACACAGTGTCAGATGCTGTCTTTTTGATAAGTTCATTTCCTAAGCAATTTGTTTAACCCTTTTTATAGACATTGTTTTCTCTGACTAAGTCGTGAGTCATTTTTCAACACATGATTACTCCAGGGAAATGTCACACTCGTCACTTGTTTCTCTGCCTGCCTGGCTTCACCATATGATTTTTATAAGCCAAAAGGACAAGAGTTCCTCCTTTTGTTTGTCCCATTCTGCTGACAGCTGGCTGTCGTTGGTTCCAATTGGGCTACTCTATAGGCTGACCTTATAGTTGTTATAAGGCAAATGAAGTATTTGGGAAAGAGCTCCTTCCCTAACCCAGACTATCAAGCAAAATTAAGAAGCTTTTAGGAGCCTGTTACGATGGGTATCACTCATCAAATTTGTGTCATGATGTGAATGTAATTTCTTGTGTCTTAGAAGTCAGTTCCAAGTTGCCCTAAAGTAGCCACCACCACCAAGATGATGTTGTCTAGGAAAAATCAAAGTCATCATTTTCTATCCCAAAGACTTGCTTTAGGACACAAAAGCTGTCATTCACCTCAACTGAACAGATGGGCTGAGGGCTTGTAAAGGGTTATTTGTTTTTTTTTTTCCTCTGGGGAAAAAAGTCTGTTTGCTGCCTTACAAAAACCTCTTCTTTGCAGTTTAAATTGTAAACAGACTCATAAATTTGAACAAGTGCATCCAAACTGCTTTGAATTTTCTGAATTATCTGTGCCTGAGGGCAGCTAGGGACAAGTGTTTGCACCCAGGTACGGTGACAGAAGGCAAGTGCAGAGACTGTGGCAGTCTCAAAGGAGCATTCCCCTAGGGAACTGACTTTCTGAGGAAGCAAATGTAATTACTAGGAGTCCTGGGCACGCCTGCTGTCACAAGAAAGGCGTGTCCCAAAGACTGTTCCAAGATACTGCAGTTGGTAGCTGTAAAACCCTTATCTAATTCACTGTAAGCGCAAGGCTGTTGTTTCCCTGTCCCACTCCCTTCATCTTCCTGTTTCTCTTTTTTTTTTCCTCCTCTCTTTTTTTGTTTAAAACTCTAGAGACTTGAACTGTATACTTCCATGGTCTAATGGTGTTTTTAAATGGAAAAAGGTTAAGAAGTGTTCTAAGGAAAGAGCTACTGCCTTGTACAATTTGGCTTGTGGCATGCAGGTCCTTGAAAACCAGGTGCTCTGTTTCTGATCTTAATCCTTCCCGACTGGCTGCTGTGCCACAATGGCATGAGCTGTGTGTGTTTGGAGGGTTTATCTTGGGGACCCTGCCTAGATCCCTTGGATTGCTTTTGAATGTAGTGTCATTTTCTCTAATGAGTTACTGCTGGTTGTAAGCATGCTGTACTTAGAAGGTCAAAGGGCATTAATCTTTCTCTTGAGGCTTATGCAATGAAAAACATGGATGCTGGAATTGCTGCCATGGAGAGACAATTGGATCCTGGCCACTCCTTGTCAGGGTAACTTTAGAGCTCATACCCATAAAGGACTGAAGCCAAAACCCTTTTGTCAACATTTGGATTGGTACTGAAAGAGAATGAGTGTGTTATGAAATTCTTTGCTAATCATGAGACTATTCCAGCCTAGTTATGTCATCTAAACTTTTGAAATCTTCTTTGTTCTGTCTGTAGGGCCGTACTGTGGTAACGTGATGCCTGTCCCCAAAGAAATCATTCTAGATAGCAATGAGGCAACTATTCACTTTGAGAGTGGATCCCACGTGTCAGGACGAGGCTTTCTGTTGTCATATGCCAGCAGTGATCATCCAGGTAAGGTGAAATCCAAAAGCAGTAGAAGATTAGTGGCATAATCCCCACTATTTAATTATAATCTCTACACACATAGAGCTTTAGCCTAAATGTTTGTTCCTAAATATTTCCAGATTAGCATGAGCCATGGTATTTTTAATAGCATGTGTGCAAGAAATAGTTGTAACATTAACCAGATATAATAGCTGCTGAAATCCTACCTAGACCATTTGCAATACAGGCCCAGTGGAGGGGAAAATAGTGCCTTCTCCTTGAAGCTCCGCTGTGTTTTGAGCTCCAGCATCCACCACACTCTGAGAGAATGGAGGGGTAAGAGGGATTAAAGTTTTCATTCCCACATTTAATGTTCTGGAGGTCTGTTCAGCTTTTAAGAAGGTGTAAAGCATTAGAAGAGTAGAAGAGGGAGTTGAAAAGAATGAGAGAAAACCATAGCTGTTGCTTCCAGTCTAATAAAATTGCTTAAGTATTATACAGAGAGCTCTTTAAATGTAATATCATGTTCTGCCAAACATTTGTCTGTATTTTTACATCCTACAATAGGAAATAACATTTGCAAACTTTTCACAGATCTAATCACCTGTTTGGAACGAGGAAACCACTACACAAAGGCTGAATTCAGGTAAAGAGGGTTTGGAGCTCTGCATTCGAATTTGCTCTGCTGTATCTGTCAACTGGTTCGATTGTTACAAAAAAAAAAAAACAGTCTTGTTTTTCTGGAGAAGTGAATTTTTTTGAGTTCCAATGCTGTAATGGTCTAGCTCCTGGATGTGAGAAGCAGTAGTGCAGAATGGAAGTCTGTGGCCCAGAAAAGTGATGGAATGGAGTTGCAGAGCTCTCAGCAATTCTCATTAAGAGCATACATATACATGGTATATGTAAAAAGAGTTTCCACTTTGAAATTCAAAGTGCTTCCAGTGCTTCCTCTGGGAGCAGATCACGTCCCAGCTGATACAAGATTATCTGAGGACAAGCTATAATTTCTCGGTTCCTTGAACTTTGTGATAGGTTTGAAATGGTAATAAATTGTGCTCTTCTGGCTGCTGTCTGGATGTGCATATAGGCTTCTTATCTTACTCTGAAAACTTGTGTGGTAGCATTTCTAGAACAAGAGAATTAAAGAGAAATAAGTGCCCTTGCAAAACTGCTTTTCTGGTTCTTTGTGTGCTACTGTGTTCAGCCCACCTATGAACTCAAGGGCCCATTTATTTAGCTCCTAGACTCACTAACAGAGCACCAGCCAGAAATTACTGCTAAAATATTTATTGGTTTGAGAGCATTTCTTTTATAGGAGTTTGTTTGTGTGTATTGTCACTATAGTTCATGTCTTAAACAAGCCTTTCTTCTCTCACTACAGCAGATACTGTCCTGCTGGCTGCAGAGACATAGCAGGTGACATTTCTGGGAATACTGGAGAAGGATACAGAGATGTAAGTACACAGGATAATGAGGGGAAATTGATAAAGACAAAAGAAACAAGAATAGAACAACTTGGTTTCAACTTTTGCTGCTTGACTTTCATCAGTAATTCTTCTGGGCTGTTTTGCTATACCTTTTATGATCAGTATATAAGTAAGTTATCTGTATATAAGCACACAGAGACACTTTTCAAACAGACAAATCAATTGTGTGAGAACAAAGTCCACTGATTGTCAAATATACCTACTGACTTGTGGTTTCTGGCTTTCTGGAAAAAGTCTGCCTAGTGTTTGTCCTTCTTGAGGCAGTGCTCATCCATGTACGAAATATTTCTATGATTGTAGCTTTTACTTGTTTGGTGTCCACATGTGCAAAAAATATATTTCAGTAACAGTGGGTTTTCTTTAGGATTATGCCTGCACTATCCTAGCATCTGCACTGAGATGAAATAAATATTACACATTGCCTAATCACATCCCACCAATAACTACCAACCTTTTGGGTTGTTTTAACTTCTTGTTCTATAACTCAAAAAGTTGAAGTGGTTGCATTTATCTACAGCTCAAATCACTCACAGCTCTGCCCTCTCTGTGCCCCTCGCCCTGGACTCTTCCCCTGTCATGCCTGCGAAATCTTTACCTCTCTTGCAGAGGAGTAAGCCTAATCATACCACTGAAGAAAAATCCCACCCTATCACAGTCGCTGAGTTCCCAAAAAGTTGGTGCTCACGTTTAACCTGTTCATCCAGTTATTCAAGCGTGCTGGCTCCAGCCGGGAAAGTGGCAGAGCTGGAGAAACAAAGAAATGCCACATTACATTCTCATTAGCTGGAGTTATTCTGCCCTTGGTTCCAATGATTAGGGCAGAAAAGCAGCACATGGCGTGACCTCATGCAGATTTTATCTGCACTGGGGAATTTGCAAAAGAAATTTTCCCTGCACCATTAAGGAGGATTTTCTGACTGGGAAAAACCTGCAGGGCTCCCCTGGAGATGTGCTGCCTTTGTGCCTCCACTCTCTCCACCCCTCCCTGGAGAGACAGCCCAGCACCCCAGCTTCTCCAGTAGCACAGCCCAAACTGGGCCAGTGTGAACCTGACGAACCTGTGCCTGCAGCCCTTAGAAGAGTCTCTTTTGTACCTTTCTCTGTCTCTTCCCTGCTTTGCCCTAGCCCGGTGGTGTGTTATTGCCACCTAGTTGGCACACAAGTTGTCCTGCCTGTATTTTTCAGCACTATCCCACCTGAGATACTGGGAAATGGGCTGCATTTAAAACGCAGCAGCAGCTAGGCAACAAATAGCCAAATCCCCTAATATACACCATGACTCAAATCCTAAGGTGCAGTGATAGATAGGTCTGCCTTCAGGCAAGAACACTAAGGAATTATTGATTTATCTTCCCAAGGAAGTGTTGCCTTGCCTTTGACATTTTTTCCTGAGGAGTGACAATCTTAAAGCATCTTCTCAGAAGCAGATTATTTGTTTTTTCATTTGAAAAGAAAAATTACTTTGGGAAACGTGTATTTTTCAAAGATTACTGCTCTTTCTCCCTCCCCTGCCTCTTACTCCTCTTGAGCTTTTGCTGGATTTTATGAGCTGTAACACCTGTATACCGGTGGCTTGGAAGGGGAAGCACTAGCAGTTTGTCAGATTGATTTCCTGGGCCTTGGCTCCTGCCTTTCAGACCTCGCTGCTGTGCAAATCTGCGATCCATGCCGGCGTGGTGGCGGACGAGCTGGGCGGCCAGATCAGCGTCACCCAGCACAAGGGCATCAGCCGCTACGAGGGCGTCGTCGCCAACGGTGTCCCCTCACTAGAGTGAGTACCAGGGCGGGGCTGGCACCGGGGCACGCTCCGGGACACAGGGCATTGCCCACATCAGCGCAAGAAGGTGGGGACACCATTTTGGGGAGCAAAAGATGCTGGGTGTGGGTCTAGGACTTTATTAAAATGGGGTCGGCATTGGAGATAGGAAGAGGTTCCAAGTTTTCAGTGCCTCTATGCTATGTAGGGTGGCAGTTTTTTTCCCTTCTGTTCCTTCCAAAAGATATTTGCAAATTACTTTGTTAGCAGATACATGAGAGTACGATGTTCTGCAACAAGCACCTTTAATCAATGTGCTAATAAATCATGATAAATTCATGCTGAAGTTTAAAAAAAGCTAGGAAAAATGAGTAAGTAAAAAGTGCCATTGAGCCATAGGGGATTTAATGAACAACTTCTTAAACACTGTGCTTTTGACATGTTCACAGTTTTTCTCTTTTAGAATATTTATAGCAAGGGTATTATATTTACTGCTTATCTTCTGACTTTTAATTGTACTGTTGTTGAAGTAGAAATAAATCCTCTAATCCCTATCCAGCACAGTAAGCCCTTCCAGCAACTGCTTCTGTCATTCCTGTTGGTTTATAGTTTTTAATTTTCAAATGTTATCTGGGTTTTACATGAGGCCTTTTTTTTTCTCTTTTGTAAGAAGGGAAATTTCCATCCCATAGCCTATGAGATCTAAGGCAATATGTATTTTTTTACACTATTTTCCTGGTTTCTCCATGATTTCTCACACCCTCCTGACAATTTTACAATCATGGTTTCATTCATGGAAAAAAAAAGCATTCGTGTGCTCTGTTGCTGTGCTTAAAATTCAGCACAGCCTGAAATGCTTTATATACAATGGCACTGAAGTATACAAAGCTGGGTAGTGTGTAGATCATAGCCAAAGAACTGTACAGCCTAAATATTTTCTCTTTTTCTTGAAAGTTAATTGCCAAAGAAAATTAATATAAACTCGTCTCAAAGCAAAGCAGGACTGAGAACTCTGCTCAGGCACCAAGCACCTCCATAAAACAAATAATACAAATTCTTTCCATCACACGTGCAGGCTTAGTGAAACCCTAAATTAAATATTTTGTACCTTATCTAAAGATGTTACAGAACTGTTCACATACATTCGTATGCTTGTGACCTTTGAGAATCCCAGTGGAGTAACTCGCACAGTAGCACATAGAATTCGATAATGAAAGGGAGTTGTGATTCCCATTTGTGGTTTTTTTCACAGTACAAGAGCTAGTGGGCAAAGAATGAAGTGTTTAAGACTGCAAGCGTACACGTGCTGGGGGATTTAGCCCACTTAATGTGAGGTGCCCTGAGAGAGCACCCTAAGGAGGAGCAGAGCCCCTGTAGCTCTCCTGCCTATAGGGGCAGACAGAGGCCCTCCTCGAGCATGATGCACATGTCCAAGGGATGGAATTGCCCTGAGGAGACAACCTCACTTTCTACAGGTTGTACAGGAAGTCACAGGCTCACACTGGGCTGAATGCCTACAAACTAGATGGCATAGACTATGAGAAAAATGGGAGTGTCAGCACAGCACTTCCCAGGATGCTTCTGCCACACCTGGCAGCTGGGACAGTCTCTAGAACAGATGAACTGTTGGTGCAAGCCCAGGAGAGGGAAATTGGAGTATGTAGGGAAATGCTTTTATTTCAAAACATGAAAAAGTGTTCCTAGAAACAGTAGGCCTGTTTGCTAAGAAAATGAACCAATGCATTTTGTGCTTTAAAAAAGCTTTTATAAGCAATATCTACAAAGCCGCATGGCTTCCCTGTTCTGCAGTACCTACCCACTGAAACAAAATCCTGCAGATGAGCCAGTGCCTGCAAGAAAAAATTGGTGCTTGAGCAGCAGTGCCTTAAGAGCTTTTTAGATGCCCTTAAATAAGAGCTTGCTGAAGCTTTTAAAATCTCATTTATAGCGGATTTCAGTATTAAAGATTTAAATTATTTAGTGACTTGAGCTGAAATTGACCTCATCAAAAGCTGCTGCTGGAGTGCATCGAGCTGTTAAGTGTCTCTGTTGTTAACGTGGAGTTATGTCTCACTCGCCCACCACCCTACAAGAGCTGACCTTGGCCTCCCCACTCCATTTTTCGGTGTGCTTGTTACGCTGCAGCATCTGTGAGGTTTTCACTTCCCATGATCCATGTGCGGACCTGCATCCCCAGATGCTGTAATGAAGACTGGCTGGATTTATTGGGCAGTTCTGATACCCCAGTGCAAATACACAGGGTGTTGTAACATGGCCTGGCCTGTGACTTATGCATCTGCACACGTGGAATCATTTGCCTTTGAAAATGCAAGAGACTGCGTGCTTGTCAATAGTGAAAGATGAGATTTGGGGTTAACCTGCACTGCTTAGGTAAAGCTCACTTGAGACCAACTCTGGCAAAAAAATAAAAGTCAGGATCATGAAGGTTGTCAGGCAAATGAGCATGGAGCGATACCCTCCCTTAAAGGACAAAGTGGAACCTGTGTGACAAATTCCAGCAGTCACATTAGGAAACTGATGGATTACCACTTACTGAATTGGCTTGTTCTCTTTAGTGAATTACAGCAGAAATTTATCAGCTTGATTTCATAGCTTCATAGACCTTAGAAATGCTAACCTCCTCTATTTGCTAAATTTGAAGCCCTCTATTTGAAAGGGTTCTGGGTGACTTTTTTCATTAGAAGTATTGAAGGAGCACACTGACTGCTGTTTTGGGTAGGTTTTACTGATTACATAGGTATTTATTTTCTTGTTTTCTCTTGAAATGGATTGCTTTGCATTCACTAAGAAATCAAAAACTGTTTTGGCTGTGATGTCTAACTGGTTTGAAGTGAGCAGAGTGCATCTGATCGCCCCTGAGGATTGCCTATGGGGAAGATGTGGGAGGGAGGGCTTGTGTTTCCCCCCCTAGCTTCTCAGCTGCCAAATAAATCAGCTCCTGCCCAGAGTTCTGAAGGGCTTCGTTTGCCTGTAGTCATTAGTTTTCCCTCAGTGACAAAAAAAGGCAGTGTTTTTATTGACCTTGACATGGGACTACTTTCCTATTCCCCATTTGCAGTGCTCTCAAAACATATAGCCCTGCACACCGTGGTAAGGCCACAGACAGTACCTCGGGGGAAATTTTCCTGGCCAACAACAAAGAAAGGGCAGCCTGAAAGGGAACTATCTCCATGCTTAGTGCAGAAGTTGTTTTACTGCTTAGTCACGCTGGCCAAGGCTTTTCAAAAGGAGCCAGTGATGCATGCAGCTAATCGAAGTGACAGCGGAGGGGGCAGATTTTCAAGAAATCCAAACTAATTTCATGTTAAAACCCTGGCTTTTCTTTTTATTAGGCAGCCAGTTGGAGTCATTGCTTCTGGAATGAAACCTCAGGGGCATCTCCTTGGGAATTAGAAAGCGGCTCCCTGAGAGGCCAAGGAAAACTCAGCTTTCCCTTAGAGTGGTGATTTCATCTTGTCCTGCATTGTGCAGGGCTGTGTGGAGTGGCCCAAGAAATGGCTTTTCCCCTGAAGCAAAAGAGTCCGTGTCAGGAGGAGGAAGAAAAAGGGAGCCGTAGATGTGGTTAATGGAGCATAAAGAACCATTCCTGATGGGAGATGTTGGCTGTGGTTATAACAGAACTGCTTCCCACCCAGATTAAAACAGGGAGTAGTTTTCATCCAGTTTTCATCCTATGACACACCTGTAGCCCAAGTAGGAATGGCCAGAGCTGGTGTGGTTTAGTCTCCATCAAGTGTAACTCTTTCACCAGCAGCAGCAGTAACAGGGTGATGCAATGAGGAGTCACTTTAAAGCTTTAAAAAATGCTCAAAACCATGAAAAAATTACCTGGGTTCAGTCACAGTAAGAGATGCACTTGACTGCTCTTACGGAGGTCGGTAACCAGCCAGCAGAGAAAGTGGCTGTCTGGCCAGAGATATTTTACTGGATAAACAGTGGTTCTGAAGCTGTACCTCGGCACTCCTGTGACCACCTCATGAAGGGCTGAATTACCTTTTTCTTTTCTTACAGTGGTTCTCTGTCAGATAAGCGATTTACATTTACTTCGAATGGTAAGAATAATTGCCTTGTTTTTAGCTATTTAAATATTTTCTGTAAAAGTTTTAAAAAATAATCAGGAGAATGTCAGGCTGTGTCTAGGAAGGATATTTTAGGACAGCAGTTTTTTAAAATTGGCAAGTGAATAAAAAAATTGAAGGGATGTGAAGTGAGCTAGAAAAAAAACACAGAATATGTGCGGTCATACGCACATAGACAAGAAACAGAAATAGTATTCTGCTGTTACATTTCTGGTGCCAGCATATGAAAAATGACAATCAGATAATCCCATTTTTATGTACTTTAGGCCACAGAAAATGAAAACAGTTTCTCCTCAGACATTTATAATTTCCATCTTCATCATACAAGCGGAGAAAGAAAACATAGGAGAAATGAAAATATATTTATATTGCACTGATACAGAAGGAGTTTTTGTTTATGGCTTTCCAAGATGCAAAACCCTCTTTTAATCTGTCAAGCTGTTCATTTGCATAAAACACAGCAAAGAGGGGGGAAAAGTTCGCATTCGTTCATTTGAATTAGATTCCACTCATTTGAGATAAAATCATTTACTATTCCACTGAAAACTGTAGAGCATGTATAGGCCTTTGAATCTGCCAAGGAATTATTTTTAACTTCATTGAACCATATTCCACTGGCCTGTTTTCTCTGAAGAACCTTGATGTGCAGAAATTTTGTGGGTTCTTTGGTGGAGTTTGTAGTACTTACCCGCAGATATTATCTTTATGATATCACATCTTGGCAGCAGTATCAAGGAGCTTCTCTAATGAGTAACTTTCCTAGCCCTAATTGCAGGTGGGGATCATGAAATATTTACAGTAAAGTATTCCTTTCAGTACAGTGCCTTCATCTGTGAAATGTTTTGTACAGCAGAATTAGTTAATGCCAATCTCAAAACATAAATATTATGTTTCAGAAGGAAAAATTTAAAAATAAAAAATGTCTTCACAAGAATGAGACAAAAGTGCAGAGATTAAAAAACTAAATGGCAAAAATAGCAGATGTAGTCAGAAGGTGTCATGTATGTAGGAGTTAGACTGGTAAAGGATTGGGACTGCAGCACTCTGGTACTGGATCATACACTACAAATTGACTGGTAAACACCACAGCTAATGGAGAGCATCAGGCTAGCACTAGATTCAGCAATGTCTGACTTTGCTGTTGTGGGTGGTCTTCAAATGTTGCTAGCCTAATATAAAAATATCCTGTGAAAATGCAAAATAACTCCTTCTGCCTGTCTGTGTGGGGACTCCTAGGCTGCAACAAATCTCTCAGTCTGGAAGAGGGATTCCTCTCCAAGAGCCAGGTTACTGCATCTTCCTACTGGGAGGAGACCAATGAGTTTGGGCAACTACTCCTGTGGTCCCCCGACAAGGCTTGGCTTCAAGTCCCGGGATGGTCTTGGGCCTCTAACCACAGCAGCAACCGTGAATGGCTGGAGATAGACCTGGGGGAGAAGAAGAGAATAACAGGTATGTTGCTCTCTGGTTATTTGAAATGGGTGTTTCAGCTGGAGGAGAAACTGAATGCAACTGAAAAGCTGATTGTGCAGTAATGCAACGTTTCTTTTGTTAAACATAATGAAATGTTCTGTATTCATTAATATTATTTTCCTATTTAAAACATCATGGTTATTTACAAGACTTGTCTTCCCACAGGGGTATAGGATTGAACTCAACTGTCATGCATATCTGATCTGTAAACATGCTGATAGAACAAAATACTTACACTGGGATCGGTAGAGTCTAGATGGATGATCTGGAACCAATAAGAAACATGAAAGTCACGGCCTTTGAAACAAGGCCTAGGTGAAAGAAATTCCTGTTTTCATCTCCTGGTTTAGTTGTAAGAATGTAAATTACAGTTGATGCTAAAGATGTAAAGATGGCTGATACAGACCATAATATCAAAAATCAATTATCATTTTGGAGACACAGAATCACAGAATGAGTAAAGTTGAAAGGCACCACAGTAGATCATCTGGTCCAACCTCCCTGCTCAAACAGGGTCATCCTAGAGCACATGGCATGAGATTGTGTCCAGACAGTTCTTGAGCATCTCCAGTGAGGGACACTCCACAGCCTCTCTGGGTAACCTGTTCCAGTGCTCAGTCACCTGCACAGTAAAGAAGTTCTTTCTCATATTCAGGTGGAACTTCCTGTGTATCAGTTTCTGCCCATTGCCTCTTGTCCTATTGCTTGGCACCACTGAGCAGAGCCTGGCTCCATCCCCTTGGCACCCTCCTTCAGATACTAATGGGCATTGATGAGGTTCCCTCTCAGCTGTCTCTTCTTGAGGCTGAACAGGCCCAGCTCCCTTAGCCTTTTGTTCTCTGTTAAAAATATCCATTGTTCTAAATTCGCAATTTAAAACAGATTTCCATTCTTCACCCAACTTTTAAACTTAATTTCAACACAGTTTGAAAAATAAACTAACACCCTGAAGACCAAGTTTTCTGAATTGTTTTGGCTTCTGTGTTTGCATTTGAAAATGTTCCCTTAAAACAGTCACATAACAAATAAAAATGTTTTTTGCATTTTTTGAAAGGGATTAAGACCACTGGTTCTGGATCCATGAATTTCAACTTTTATGTGAAGACATTTACAATGAATTACAAAAATAACAACTCAAAATGGAGAACTTACAAAGGGATTCTGAGCAATGAAGAGAAGGTAAGGGAAAGTGGGAAGGTTAGAAAAACACAAAACAATAATGCATATGCTGTCTTGACACTGAAGGGCAGGCTTTCACTGTCAAGAAAGATTAGGAGTTTCAAACTTGTCTAGACTTGGGCTAAGGGTAATTTATGGCTACAGAGTAGATAGCGAGCTTGTCGAAACAATGAAGTTATCCAGGGATTGGTGAAGCTGTGGGACACACACAGGGAGGCACGTGTATGTCTGCACCCTTCTTTTAAAAAAGTGGTGTAATTGGAGCTGAACAGCAGCTGTTGGGGCAAGTCCTTAGCTCAGCTCAGTGTTTGCCTGTGCCAGGGATGCTGTTGGTACAGCACCAGCAAAGCTGAGGGTCAGCTTCAAATGCATGGGGATGGTCAATCCACCTCCCTCCACCAAATAAAACAACCCCTCAGGTGAAGGGCAGGGCTGCTGGTGAAGTTTGTCTGATAACATTTTCCCCTGAAAACATCATGTTTCCTTTCAAACAAAAGAAATCCCAAAAGCCTTCCTCCCTGGCCCCACACTGTTCAGTTGGACCTTCACTCATCATTCTTGAGGGAGACCAGCTTGCCTCAGGAGAAGGCTCTACCTAGTCCTCAGGGATGATGGCAGTTTTTGAAAACTTGGTAGAGCTGAAGAGAGATTTTCTGCTAGCTCTGATTTTCTTGGCTTGCATGGCAAGGAATTTGACTGCCCAACATTAATGGGGTTAATATTTTTTTAAATGTTAAACTAAGGGGACGCTGGCCCAAAGAGCCTAGTAGTGGCTGAACTGCAAAGGCAAGTTATTTAAAATGTTCAGGCTTGCAGTTTCCCACAAACATATAACATTTGTATAGAACATTTTGTTATATACAAATATACTTTGAAAGTATTATATATGGTCTTAGTTTCAGCTGAGGTGCATGACAGAACCTGTCCCATCAGAACCCCATGTGGCCTGGCATTTTATCTAAGATATGCTGAGCTCACTTCTCTATCTCATCAGGCTTTTAAGTTTTCCTAGCTCATGATGAAGCATCTCCAAGAACTAATATTGCAAGGGGTACTGTTCTGCACAAGGGGCTGAGCTGATTCTGGGAAATACTGTACAGTGTAGTAACAACTGCATAGCTAATAGTTGCTCTTCAAGCTTGATACAGAAAACTGACCGTTTTACTAAAATGCCTAGAAATAGTTCACCTCAGTTTTTGTCTTTTAATGTTTCTATCCGGTATTTCCAAGAAAGGGTGCTGCAGTGCTCTTAAATAAAAAATGATAGCATTATACCAGCATACATTAACTAGAAATTACACAGTATTGAAACAGTGATAATCTTTCTCCTCCGAGGTAACAGAAAAATGTGATTATCTGGCAAAACTAAAATGATTATTTCTTTCCAGAACTCTCAATTCCTAAAATCTTGTGGCTGAATCCCAGGTTATCAATGTATTAATTTTAGGATAACAAAAATCTTTGAAGTTGGATGTCAGGAGCACTTTGAAGAAAGAGGCTTTTGAAACAGAGCAAGCAACGTGTGCGCATTTCTTTGCAGGTATTCCAAGGCAACTCCAACTCTGGTGACATAGTGCGCAATAACTTCATCCCTCCAATAGTGGCCCGTTATGTGCGGATTATCCCTCAAACCTGGAACCAAAGAATAGCACTGAAGCTGGAGTTGATGGGCTGTCGAATAATGCCAGGTATGGGGTAAGCAGTGCGTGCCTCTAAAGCCCACTGTGCTGCCCCAGCGCCACTGATGCCCCCTTCTCTCTTGCAGCTAACAGTTCCTTTACACATTCAATGTGGCAGAAACCGAGTCAGAGCACAGAAACCTCCCTTGGAAAAGAAGACAGGACTGTTACAGAGCCCATCCCATCCGAAGAAACTAACTTGGGTAACACTGCCTAGTGCTGCATTTTCTCTAGGATGCATCATGTCTTCAGCCCAGTCTGAGTGAACTTTAAACTTTATCACAAATCAAAACTTGTATTTTCCCTTCAGACTTTATTAATGACAGAGAGAAGAGGGAGGAGCAATAGGTTCTTTTTGTCTTAAGGCACAGAAAGAGATTGAAAGCCCTAATTTTCCATGATGTGTTAAACATTGGGCTTTGGTTTCCCTGTCATATTGGTTGATTTGCCATGCTTGGTGGGTGGCTCAAGGGAATAAAGTGAGCACTCAGCAGCAATTTTTGGAAGAGTTCTTCCTCACTCTCTTCTTGTATTTTGTAATTTTTTAGTATGTGAAGTAGTCATCTCACAAAAGTGTTATCTTCTTTCCAAACAACCATGACTCCTTCCCAGCTGAAAGCAGCATACAGTAGTGCCTGGTTGTGTAATTAAACACTCTTCCATAATGCCTGTGTTAATGGGGCTCAGACAACTTTAATTTGCATAATTCTTCCTGAATTTGCAGTCTTCATCCTTTAATGTTGTGAAGCTAACTTCTTAGGCCTTAAAAAGCAAACAAACAAAATTTGGTGCTTATACTGGCTGTTTGGTGGACTCATAGCCAGGCAAGAATTGCCAGACCCACTGTACCAAGTGCTACTACCCATTAGGTAGCTGATAGCTGTAGAAATGCCTCTGTGAAAAAACTGGAAGAAGAAAAAAATTCTGAAGCTGCTTGCCAAGAGCAAGCAAGCAAGCTCAGTTCATCTGTGCAGCGGTATGAGTAAACCGCTCACTATGTTCACTAAAACTGAAATCTACTGAGATTTCGTCTACTAAATTGCAGATACACTGTGGACACTTCTACTGCCTTATTCTCCCAGCTGGCAAGTGTCTGTAGAAACAGGGAACGGCACACTCCTGACACAAGAGCCACCCCACTCCTAATTTTCAAATCCCTGCTCTAAAGCATGTTGTGTTAGAATTTAACAGTGGCTAAACAGGGTTTTCCCTAGATTCCTTCATGGAATCTTTGAACTATTTTGACTGAAATGTTTCAGCCAGTTCAGCATGAGCCAGATACTTGGCATGTAAAATTGCGGTCTCCCTTGGCAGATTTGTAAGCAACTGCAAACAGAGTGTGTATGAGTGGCTTTTTAAGTCATCTAGTGTGTAATAAAAAAGAACTACTCTTCGTAAAGATGCATATAGATGCCAAGTCAAGTGTCACCCTTGAGAAAGTGTATTCAACTCTCTTGTTTCAACATTGTTCCACATAGGTACGTGGCTGAGGAGGGGTCTTTTAGTTCTATAGTTGTACATTTTCATGCTCTCTTCAAGAAGCATTCCTGCAACTTTTTCTACCTTTTGCTGTAGTAAAAATTACCAGCTTCAGAGTAATTTACCTTTTAAACTTTTATCCCTTTTTTTTCCCCATGCAGGTTTAAAGCTTACAGCTATCATTGTCCCCATCCTTATCGTGCTGTGTCTGTTCTTGTTCTCTGGAATTTGTATCTGCGCAGCCCTACGCAAGTAAGATACTGGTTTTTGTCAAAGGAGGCATTTGTGGGTACCTAGCTAGCATGTGCAACTCCGTGCTCTCTTTCCAGAGCCTCCTTACCAGAGAGCTGGGAATTGATCCTGTTTGTCAGTCTTTCTTTTAAGTAGAACTCACGTTATGTCTCTGTAAATTGTATTTCTTAGTGTATGCCTGCCGTAGTCAGAGAAAAATGAAGGTAAAGCAGGTCAGAACTGTGCACCCAGTCCAACATTCTCTTCACCCTACATATGCCCAAAAACACTGACGTGTAAAGCAGTCAAAGACAGGATACTTTCCACACCAAAGCCAAATAAGAAATTCAGTGAAGGGAAGATTTGAGCTATCTATCCGGATCATTTTCTTCTACTTCCCTCCTGTTGTGTTTCTGCTTCCCAGTCCCTTAAGTTAGAGCACTTAACCTAGCAGGCTGAAAGCAGGGCTGGGCTCTAAGGAGTTGCACACATACACTGGTGTAAGCAGCTAAAACAAAGCTATTTCATCCCACTAGTCCAAGTACTGGAAGGAGCCCTGCTAACTGTGCTTCCTGCTAGATGCCCATTCCTCTGATCCCTGCACTTGCATGTCGAGTCAGGAAATGCTTCTGTCAGCAGATGGGGATTTGGAAGTCTAAGCACTGCTCTGGTGATGCTGTTTCATCACCAGTGATACTCAGCTCTGCCCTGGTTTCCCAGTAAATCTATAAAATAGCCAAAGAATTCAGAAGAGCAGACCCAAACATAGCCTGGAGTGACAAATACAGACATGAACACATCGAACTGATATATGCCAGCCCCAGAAATCTGAGCACCAGCACTTACAACTTGCACATAGATGGAGAAAAAGAAAATGTCAAATTGCTGGTTTGCATGCCTGATGTTCTAGTAAACAGTAACCTCCAGGAACTCGAAGTGAAGCCTTGTCCTCAGTCAATAAATAAAAAGGCTCTGCTGGAGCTAAGGTATGAAGCTGAAATGCTGCAAGTACTGATGTTTATAAATCCTTTCCTGTCCTTGCAGGCGAGAAGCCAAAGGAATTTCCTATGGATTATCCAGTACTCAGAAATCAGGTGAGTGGAGAATCATGCACTTCGTCCTGTCCAGTCCACTGGGCCAGCAGGAAGGGGCTTATACAACTAAGCATTTAATGCTTGTGAAATAGCATCCACATTTCCTCATTCAAATTCACCTCTTCATACAAGGGAAACAGCAAACGATAGTCCCACTTGTGTCATCCTAGCACAGTGCCCTGAGAAACAATATAATTTGGTTTCTATGACAGAAAGGCAATTAACAAAAGATCTATTATACAGAGTGCATAAATTAGCATGTAAGAGTGCTCCCAGGTGCCCTCCTTTTCCTTCCCACCTCCAAAATACCTATTTTGCAGAAAATTGCTGCTTTTCTTTTCTTTTCCCCACAGCAGAGGGGATTGCCTTTCTCCAAGAGAGCAAGGTATAATCATTTTTTATGGCTTTATTATTTTCTTCTCACTGCCCTCCCTGGCTGAAACTGTATTTATAAAGCCTAACAACACTGAACTGTATTGAACGAGGGATTGGCTTGACCATACTGCTTTAGGAGATGACTGCAAAACCCTAATGAAGTATTTTCTTTGTCTTGCTCAATAACATTTTCTAGAGTGGGGTTCCCAGCAGCTTGGCAGTTGAGGTATTTTTCCTGGCCAACTAATTCTGTAGAGAAATATCCTTCTGAAACTCGGCTTTCCACAAAAAACCCAAACCACTAAGCATTTCATGTGTCTCTTGACAAGTCTCTTGCAGTAGCTCAGCTCCAAAATTTCATCCCTCAGCAGGTGCTGACGTCAGTGAAAGGAATGCTGTTACCCACTGCAGCTCGCCCTCATTAGAAAATTAATTTGTACTTAACATTGTATTTGCTAATATGATTTTTCAAGGTCACATCATAATCCTGTCTCACTTGCTAATGAGGACAAATCCCAAGAAATCGGAGATAGCCTCTTACCCAGTCAGTTCATTTGTTGTATGTCTGCTTCATAAATCAAGCTCCTAAGCCCTTGTGAACCAGGCTTGGGGCTTAGGAAGCTGTGAGTCAAACTCACCTCTCCTCAGACCTCCTGGTGCAGGCTCCAGCAAGTCCCTGACATAGTGGATTTTTTTCTTTTCTGTCTTACAAGGATGTTGTGAGAACAAGTTAATTGATGAGTGCAGGTGCTCTGATGTCAACAAAATGGAAGCCACACTAATCTACTGAAAAAAAAGAGAAATTTTAAGCGTTATTTTTGCCACGTATTAGATGCCAAAACATAACTGACTTAAAGCTGGTATTTTATCGATATACTTTGTTAAGGCATCACGGTAGGCACCTACAGAGTTTGAGCCCTTCTTGCCAAAATATCTTATATAAACTTGGAAATCCCAGTTGATGATTCATTTCTTCCCTCACCCTCCATATTTAGGGGGCTTTTTTTAAACAAACAGCCCATTTTAGTCATGTTTTTGAACTATTTCAATGTATTGACAGCAATGAGTATAGCAAAAATTAAACTTTCTGGTAAGTCTTCTGATTCTAAGCATTTAACTTGCTGGTAAACCTTCTATTTTTATTTCTTTTTCATAGGTTGTTGGAAACAAATCAAGCAGCCCTTTACCAGACATCAGTCAACTGAATTTACCATCAGCTATAACAATGAGAAGGAGACACCACAAAAGCTGGATCTGGTCACCAGTGACATGGCAGGTAACAGCTGCTCCCCCTCAGATGCATTCCTGTTACTTTGTGTGCAGGGCTGGTAACTGGGAGAGGGATGGCCCAGCGATGTTACAAGCTTTAGCTCTTATGCAAGCTGAGGCCCAGAAACAGATTTATTCATGTTCATCCCAGATGTATAGTGAAGCAGCTAAATATATTAGGGAGGGAAAGACCCACTATTTTGGAATATTTTTTCTTGGAGTTGTTGGAAAAATATCCTAACTCTGAAATAGTTACAGCTGAAGGTAATGATGGAAGGCACTCAGGCATGGATGAAGTGCAAGAATGTGCCTAGGATAGGATTGATTCCCTTTGCTGACTAATTTTTATGTTTCTATTTAAACACAAGTGTTTCTGAAAATGGAACAAAATGTGATGCTCCTTGCTGTTGATCAAATAGAAAAGTTACTTAGTTGGTTTATGGTGGGATTTCATGCATAGCTGGAAGTTGTGCTGAGATCCCTGTGCAGCTTTCCTGGTGCCTGAACTATCTGGAAGATGAGGCCTCCTGAAGTGGAAGTCGGTAGATGAGAGAGAAGAAAAAAGCCAGCCACAGTGCTTCTCTCCTATGCTACCTTGGCTCCAGGTCACTGTTTGGACAGAGCAAATCCCTGCATCAGTACTATTTGCATCCCAAAGGGATGCTTTTTTAGTTCATCCTCTTAGCGCATCTTATCCCTGCCCAGTCTAGTCTGTCTAGTAAGGCTAGTGAGACCAGCCATTTCATGGGATCAGTGATCAGCACTCTTGAGGAAAGATTAGTTTGCTGTTTCCAGCCTCCAGACCTTAGAAATTCCTCAGAATTTCTTCATCATGTTTGGCAGAGAAATACATTTAAAAAACAAATGGATGGTTACTGTAATTCCATATGGTGCTGCTCTCAATATCTTTCAAAGACAGTTTCAATCCTTTATAGAAACTTTCAATATAAATATTCAGAGACCTATAAAGCAGTTTTAAGGAAAGAGAATGAATAAAAGTTACTCAGAAATGATGGTTATTTGGTTCCCTGGCCACGTCTAGGAAGCCTTTGCTCTCTCCACCATCCCCTCCTGCTGTGTTTGTGGGAAGTCTTAACTCTCAGCCTGGCTCAGGCACATTCCCAGCCTTAGCATTTCACCTGTAGTCTCCTTAAAATAAAAAACATGAAATAAAAATGTGAATGCAACCTAGAAATGTGCCATTTAATAATTTAATTGCAGAGAGCATACAGTTTGCATATAGGTTATCATGCTACATGAAATTCCCTCACTTCAGACCCCCTACTGCCTGCGGTTCCCAAAGGCAGCCAGGACGAAGTCAAGATGCTTCATCCTGAGCGAGAGAGATTTCTGGGGATGGCGGCAGCGATGCTGGGGAGAGCTGCACCACTTACTTAGTGAAATATCATAACACCTTCACCCTACATGCTGAAGTTTGGGACACAGCCAGAAACTGCCAAAAAGATTCACAGGACATATGGGATCGAATTCAACGCTCATGTCAGATGAACCGCGATGCCAGAACAGAAACCGAGCTAACTTCTTCACGCCTGCATGAAAACACGATACTTTAGCAGTGTCATTTACTAGAGCTGTTCAGGCCACCGTATGTATCTGTAAGAGATTGTCACCAGCGCCAAAGCGAGAAAGTTAGAACGTTCACTTTTCTCGTAATAGTATTACTTGTTTTTTCAGAAAACCTTCTAGTTCAGATCTCCTCACATGGCAGCCTGGCATCTACCTTAGCTAGAGGTGCAAACACACACTTCTGGAGGCTGTATTTCCTCCATCTCACTCCTTGCTCCTGCTCAGGCCGTTTGCCTTAGGCCAGCTCTATCCCTGCCATCCCCCTTGACGGGGTGACTGCCCAATTCCTCTGGCAGCACCATTCCCACTTCTACCCCCAAGCTCATCTCCCCTGGCATGCCCACAGCCATGCTGAGCTGGCTTAGCACATTTCACACTTCCATTGACTCTCTTGGCTGCCGTTTTGCCTAACTTCATCCTTCTTGTCAGTCAGCTACTGTGAGATGCCTTTTAAATAAAGCCAGCTCGTTAAGAATCCTCTGGGCATTTTAATTATTCCAAAAGTGGAACACTCATTTTGGAGAACTTCTTGCTTGTGGATCTTCATGCAATGTCCTTTGTCCAGTTTGTTGCTAATATTTTGTTGACCTCACTCTTTTTTTAGGGCTTTAAAGTATACTCCAGAAATGTTAATTTATTTGGGAGGGTAGTTGGGGAAAGGGAGGGAGGGAGTAAGAAAAGAGGTGGCAGATTGGAGCTCCTCCGTGGAAGAGCTTCTGCCATATTCTGCATCTCTTGCTCGCAGAAGGAGGTTACAGGATTGGTGTTGGGGAAAGGTTTCCTCACATCCCCAATAACCACACATTTGACACAACAACAGAGTAGCTTTTCAGCATAAAATACCTATCTATGTATAAGTATTATATACATAAAATAACCAGTCTATGCTTTATTGAGCATTTCATGCTTCTTTTTAGATTATCAGCAGCCTCTCATGATCGGGACTGGAACAGTAACACGTAAAGGATCTACTTTTCGCCCCATGGACACCAAAGAGGAGGGAAGAAGGGGGAGTTCTGAGTTTGAAAATCACTATCACTGCCCTCACAGAGCTAACAGGCACGAATATGCTCTGCCCCTGACCAGCCAAGAGCCCGAGTACGCCACCCCCATCGTAGAGCGGCACATAGCAAGAGAAAATAATTTCCCCTCTGAGAATGGCTACAACGTTCCTGTCGCCTCATCTCAGATACATTCCCTTACTGCCGGCAGCTTCTCCGGTTCATGTCAGACCGACACCAGGAACGGAGACTATCAGACACCCCAGAGTGTCATAAACTACGACAAACCCAAAGTTAATGGTGTTCTGACCTCTGTGAGCTACAGCACAGACTACCAGAAACCCCAGCAAACTGCTCTGGGGGGTGAGGGCTACTCCACGCCCAGGGACTGCCTAAAGCCCATAAGCCAGACAGCAATGACAGCTCTCTTGTGATTTGCCGAGCAGGAGCGGCACGGTGCGCAGGAACGTCACTGCACAGCTTTCTGAAGTGAAAACAGAGTTTGGAGGGACTCTGCTGCGGGAGGCAGAAGGCAAACAAGCCCTGTGTACATAATATTGCTGTCTTGCTGGGTTCTGACATCTGAAGAAAGCATATGCTGTTTATCACTGTTTATAGCAAGAGAGATGTTATCAGTGAAGTCTGTACATCTTATTTTCTGTAACTGATCTCAGTGCTCCATTTGCAATGTGTGCAATTTGTACATAGCTTTTATTTAAGGAGAATTTCTTAAGTTTCCTTTTTACCTGGGGGTTTGAAAGGATTGCAGAAATGCCTATTTAAGAAAAACAGTCCTCTTTTTCTGTCTTTATCTTACCTGCTGCTGTACTGGCAGCTGTAAATGGTGTATCTTATGGTTGTGTCGATTCATCTCCTTTCCTATGATAACTGAAGATAGGGCTGTAGTTCTTACTGGGAGGATAGAAGTTAAACTACTTGCTGCATAATGTGCATGAGAGAAGGCAGCTGAGTATTTAAATACTGTGCTCAAACACAACTTCCCAGCTGCTTTTTTAGCAGCAATTCTCACATGCTTGAATTTGATCTAGCATACAAGCTGAGCCCATCTAACTTCCAATTCATGTTAGAAAACAGGTAGAAAGACTGAAACTGGATTTGGGTTCAAGCCATGGTTATCACTCTACAACAGAAAAAAAAAAAAAACAAAAAAAACCCAAACAAAACCAAACAACACATCCAACACCAGTTAATCTGGGGGAGTTCTTTTCATTTTTTTTTATTTAGGAAGTGTGTGTGCAACCAAAATGTGAATTTACAGCTGAGAATTCAATACTGTTCAAGCCCAGCTGATTCTTTTGCTGCTAAACTATAAGGAAATTTGTTCCTTGGCACAAAGCAGCAAACTTCCTGAACTCTTCATTTCTCCACTAGGTATTTTTCTGTCTTACAAATTTAGTGTAACATTTCTGTTAGAAGTATTTCAACTAAGTAAAATGCAGTGCGCGTATGGGTTACTGTTGCAGTTAAATTTGCAAGACGGCAGATCAGCGCTGTTCTTTTCTAATAGTTTTTCTTTTGCAGCTAATATTTCCCTTAGTTCCGTTTTCGGACAAACTTGAAAAAGCTTGGGATTGGGTGCAATGTATCGCACAGTAGCTGGCTCCTCTTTCTGCAGAGGCAGCTGTGGAGCAGAACAGCTTCTGGTGGTGACTGGTACCATCCACTGCCCTTCTACCTCCTGTGCTTGGGGCATTTCTTTGAATTCGAAAGCTCATCCTAAAATGCCAAGAAGCAATATACTTCTGTGAAGAAAGAATGGTGCTATACTTAAAGCACAAGGTTGGGAAACGAGACCAGTAAAACCTGAGCTCTGGGAAAGGTGCTCTTTGAAAGCCCTCCATTTATTTCCTTGTATATAAACGGGATAATTTGCAACGTATGCAACGAAAATTGATCAGTCTGTTCGCAGAGTGCTTTCAGATCTCTGGGTGCAAAGTGCTGTCGGAAGACAGACTGGTTGCAGTGGTACTGCTCACAAATACTGCTAACTCCAGCCATACCCGAACTTAAGGCAAGCTCTGAGTGGGTTCTTTGCATGCCCTTGTTTTGCGGCCTCAGGTGGTGCCGTTCCCCCGTGCTGCCGCGCCGTGCATGCGATTCCCGTGCAAAGAAGGAAGAGTCAAGGTAACCTCGTAGCCTTCCTGTGTTTGCTGTCAATACAGTTTCTGTGAAATGTCTAAAACACCTCAGGTTCTGAAGTGAAACAGCAGCAGCCTGTTTGTTAGACCGAGCTGGGCGGCGTTGTTTACCTTCTGTTGTTTACATGTCTGTGTAAATAAAGAACACTGGTATTTGTAAATCAGCCACACAGGCCTGCCACTTCACTCGGTGACTCGATCATTGCTGCACGCCCACTCTCACCACATACCCTGCAGGGTGAGAAGGAAGTGTTCCTTACGCCCTGCAAAAGTGCCAGTTGCGCTGCTGCGATTCGCGGCCCCAGTGTGACAGGCTAAAAAAAGATTCTCTCAGTGCCCCATTTAGCCCAGATTTTCTGTCCATAAGCTCTAGAGAAGAACCCACAAACAAACTCCTGCGCCAAACCCTGCTGCTGGATGCATATGATTGAGGAAAGGACGAGGATGCCCTCCTGATGAGCCTGAAAACAATCCTCTGCCCACACAACTAATTAGCCTGACTTGTCACTTGACAAACAAGTCAGTAATCAGGCCTACTCCTCACCTAATGAGGCAGCTAAATAACACAGCAGTGCAAGGGGACCAGGCAGCAGATGACACTACTTGTATTATAATGAACTTTTTGCATACTTCTGCCACATGCTTGGCAGATCTGCAGCGTGGTACAAGTGTCAAAGGCTTTTTGGCGGCATCTGCCCATTTCTGCTGTCATTCAAACCCATCTTAACACAGCTGACTTAGCCTAATGGAAAGTTTGGTCTCAATTTGCACCTTACCTTCCTCCCCACCCCCCTCAAAAAAAACCCAACAAACCTGCAAAGGTGGCTTAAAATAGATCCACAAACATCTTCAACCTCCCTTCACAGTGTCTTGGTGCTGACAGGGACACAGAGGCAACACATCTCCTGGTCACTGCCATGGTGCTTCAGGGTTCACATCTTAGTGACTGCTGAGCGTGGTTAACACTAAAATCTTAGGGCCTCTCCACCTTGGCCTAGGGAATTTTTAGCAACCCTAGCAGCAGATATGCAAGGGAACTTCCTACCCTGCATCTCTGTATCCTAATGGTGGTAGAAATACAAAATCCTGGTGTAGGAATGAAAGAGGATTGCCTGAATCTTACCAGTGCTAGTGCTCATCCTCATGCCCATCCTCTGAATAGCTTTTTACATACTGATACATTGAACTCCAGCTTGTCTACATCAGCCTGTCCTCACTGACAAAGCCAGATGCAGGTATAACACCAGCAGCCTTATAAAACATCACAGGTTTAAAAACCTTTGTTGCACAGTGAAGGTTAGAGTATGCACCCTTTTGGGATATTTCCACACTCAGAAGGCCTGTTAGCTCTGGATGTCTCTCCAACACCTGTAGAGACTGTGTGAGAGCAGAGTCTGATCCTCCAGTCAATGGAGACTTTCAGTGGTGTTTGGTACCAAACTTCTTCCTCGAGCAGGCACTCCCAGTGGTTTGGAACAGTAAAGCCAAGTCAGAGTCCACAGGAAAGTTAAATATTAACTGCTCCTGGCACTAAGGACCTGCCTGTCCCATTGCTATTGACAGCAAGTCTCTGACTTTGCTGGGAACAGGGGCAGCAATGTAACTGCACATGTCTGACCAAGGGAACAGAAGGGGGTGGCTCTTGAGGTAAGAAAGTGTAAAAAATGCTGTCAGCTACCTACAACTGAAACCAAAAGATGACAGCATGGATTTTCAGCTGGAGCCTTGTATTTAAAACACAAATTATAAAAAGCAACAACAGCAAAGGTTCCAAAAATACCACAGGAAAAACACAAATTTTCTTTGCTCTCACCTCCTTAGAGTGGCAAATAGATAGCAAATTCTTTTTTCTTCTATCAAGTACCTTTCTAATGCTCAATACAAAAGCATTTTTTCCTATCAAGTGTCATTCTAAAGAGTATTTCTCTATTTCTTTTAGCTGCTAAACATCAGATATTAAACCCTACCCTAGTACCTACGATGATCTTTGCATCCAACAGGAAATAGATTAAAATTAGCCCTAGATTGGAATTGGGATTTCCTGGCTCAGGGTGTATCCTGCTTGGAGCATCACCTCCTCTCTTTTTACGGTCTTTCTCTGGATCAACCGCCTGGCCTCACCTCCCTCTCCAGACACCATCCACAGAATGGGTTCAGCCAGCTTAGTAGCCCGCTCATTGCAGCAGTCTGCAGAGATGGGGGCAGGCAGGGAAAGCCCTGAGGCCGATCTGCACCCCTGGCATCTGAGAGTATTGTGAGCACTGAGCTAACATGGCAGAAGTCACAGCAGTGTCCCTAGCACCTGTGTGTAAATGACAGATCCCTCCCTGCCTCCTTATTTTAAAAAAACAAAGGAGGTTGGATTCCAATCATTAGAAGCAGCTTGTGAATCCCGTGGCTGGTCTGCGTTATTGGCATGGCTAAAACCTGGGAAGATTAAGTTTTTAATACAGACATCCTTCAGATTTTTCCCACTGACTGCCAAAGAACTGGCAGTTCTTCACTCCACGGGCAGATTTTAGTGGAACCCTGTCTGAGGCACAAAATACTCCCCACACAGGATGGGAATATCAGGCTATAGGTCCCATTACAGGAGCAGATGCCTAACTGTGCTTACCTGTTTGGTGGATCACTATCATTAAAACAAAAAGTGAAAAAATGAAGAGAGTTCTAAGAAGGGAGTCTGTGGTCTCACAGCAGTCCTGCAGGATCAGATGCCCACTGAAAAGTAGCCTTGTAGAAATCCATCTGTATTCTTCTGTCCGCTCTCTCTCGAAAACCAGGTTAGCTTTGCTCAGCAAGTGGGCATCTTAAAGGCTCCCCAGCCTGTAATCAGGCCAGACCCAAGGAATGACAAGGTCATGTTGTTGCATTCCTTTTTCCTTATTATTTTCCATAATAAAAAATGTGCACTGACCTTTTCTTTCCAATGTCAGCTATGATGTTAAGCTTGTACTGACCTCCAGCCTCCACTCTGACTAGTACAGTGTGAAAGCAGAATTTACCATTTCATTTGGAACTCATCAGTGTTGTTGATAACTACACTGAAAATTACCCTGCCATAGCTGTGTGGGGTTAACATTGCAGTGCCTATGAATTATTGAAGACGGAGTGAGTTTCACAGAACATACTTATTTAAAAGGAAGGTGCCATTTCTGCACAATCACTTTCAAACTTAAAATAGAAACCTCTCCTGAGGGCTTCCTTTTTTTGAAGCCCCCCTCCTCCCCCCAGTACAGTCCTACAATCCATTAAGGACACACGACAAGGAGTCAGATAAAGTATTTCTCAACTAGATAAAGACAAGAGGGAAGATATCCTTAGCTGGAGAAAACTCATGCTATCCGTGATAAGGAGGATGCCTCACATCTGACTTTCTGTGCTATCTCATTGTATAGTCTTGACATGAGAATCTGGAGACTTTTTCATTCAAACTTCACTGATTTGTTTAGGCTTCACCTCACATTAAGTGGCTGTAAGTCCTGAAAAACCTTTGCCATCTACAGTAGGCAAAGGTTATTCAGTAACCTCTTGTCCTGGCCTGAGTTAATTCATTACTTACTCAGACAGTCACAACACAGCAACTGCTCTGCCATGTGACATCCAAGAGATTATCATCCTGTTTATTTTTGTACAGTCACAAGTATAAAAAGAGAAATCCAGGAAGGAGACAAATTAAAGCACAACATAAATTTTCACCGTAGCAAAAAATATAAGTCAACAAATATGACATAGTAGTGTTACTAAGGCTTTTGTGTCCTGAACAGACCTCAAGAATCCATAATTTTGACTAGACACAAAATTTTTAACAGACTTTACAGGAAAAGCTCCCTTAATGCATTAATAATCTGCATTATTGGCCAACCCAAAGAGAAACTGTACCCTGAATACTCAGCATTTCCTCCTACTAAATCTGAGCTACCAAAAAGAGTGAGAAAACTTACAAACATAACAAATTACTCAAAGCTTGTAACATTCTCTCAGCCAGATCAGATGACAACAGACAATAATAGACTTTAAAAACACATGTATGTGGCTTACTAAAAGAAAGCAGGCAAAAAGGTAGGGAGGGAGCCAAAATTCTAGGCTTAAAAGAAACACCAAGAACAATTTAAAACAAACAGTACAGAAACACACAGCAATGGCTGATGCCTGACCCACGACAGGGAGCTTATCAGGAGTCCTCCTCCATGAGGAGTGGCAGATAGCAGAGAATATGGTGATGCTTGCCATAAAACAAGGGGAGAAAAGACTCAGAAAGGCAGTAATACTACCCAGCACTCTACCTCTGGTCTGAATGATTTAACCCCCGGAGCACTTACCAGAGACCAGTCTTAACAAATGTGTTTTGTGCATCTTAATTTCTCTGGCCCAGGCAAACACCATTTCACAGATGGGCGAACTGAGATAGACAGATATGCTGCCACCTGTCCAGAGCTGTAGCAACAAATCAAACCTACCCAAAAATGTAAAGGCCTCTGAAAACACCAGCCACAAACCTGTGAAAAGTCCTCTGTCACGGAGGGAAAGACAGGGGCGATAAAGACTAAGACGAGCTAGCAGACCTCACTTGAAGAGGCAGCTTTTCTTCACATCTATGGCTAAGCTTTTTATCCTTAAGTGACACCATCTGTTCTGACAGACAGTTTTATAAAATTTGAATAAGGTGACCTGGATAAAGCATGTCTGTTATATAGAAACGCCGGTGTCACACGTGGGTGTGCAAAGGTTGTGGATGGTTCATGCACCTTCTCATCCACACTTAGCCAAGCACTTCCAGCACCTCATCAAAAAAGGCACAAGCCTTTTCTGACATGCCACAACAAAAAGAGAGCCATGCTTTTGTTAGCAATGCTGCAATAAGTTTTCTACTGTCTTACAAAGACCTTGCAGATGGCATTCATACTCCTTTAAGGTAAGTATTTCATGTATATAGGTAACTTTTTAATATGTGAAGTCATAGTCCATCCTTCCCCCTTTACAGTACAATCGCATCACTGTACAAGGACCAGCACCAAAGACATAAATATGTCTCTGAACATTCTACTGATCACCTGGTTAATGACAAAAAACAAGGTCTGGAGACTGGACGATCATTTGGTGGTCACTTGAAACGAGTGCCAGTAGAGAAAAGATGATGGTGGGTCAACATGAACTGACCTTCCTCTTTCTCCAACCAAGAGGCTTCTGTCTGAACTGGACTAGAGCAAAATGCAATTGTCATCTCCTTTTTTTACCCACTTCTCCTCACCAGTTTGACATGACCACGGGCAGTCTCTGTTCCAGCAAAGATTCCAGGACAAGGCTGGTTCTGTATCATGATTGAAAGGCATTGGCAAAGTGCAGGCAGGAGCATGTGTGAACCTACCTGGTATCTCACTTCATGTTTTATCAGTGCATTCGGTCCCTTCTTTTGAAAAGCCTTAACCCATCGACAAACAAGAGATAGAAAATTTCACTGCTTGTCTCTGCGCTTGTAAGAGAGCAGAGCACTCATTTTTTAAGTAATTGATGGGGATAATCAAGTGTTTTTTAGCAAGTCATGAAAGCAGAGCTATATGAAATTATACATCTGTGTTTATGTGTGTTTGGACATATGCTTCGCTGATATATAGAGAGCACGATTTTTAACTGTATGAGGTGCCATCTGCAAACTACTTGCTACAGGATGTCAATTAGACCGGATGCTAATTATTTTAAGATTACATGTTACTAGAAATATTCCTAATGAATAAAGTTTTTCTATACCTGTAAATTAAAAACCCCAACCAACCAACCAAACCACAAAAAACCGAACAACCGACCCACAAAACAATAGGTTGCGTTTCTCAAAGCGCGTTAATTCTGAAGATTGGAAGGAAGCTGCTGCCCCCTCTTGGCACCACATACAAATGCAAATACTTTGCACGAAAAAAGAGGATTCTGGTCACAAATTGCAATCACTGAGTAATAGACAAGTTTGGGTGTGGAAAACAGCACAAAACTGACACAGCCCCAAGTACACTTGCCTACTTACCCAGACCACTCAAGACAACCCCATTAACTTAGTAAAATGTGGGGGTCATAATACATAGAATTGCCATGTCTTTCATTTAAAAATAAAAGCTAGTAATATGTGACCTGGATTTAAAATAACACTTCAATTAACACTTAAAGGAGCACCCTAATTCTGCTGGCTTCCTGAATTGTCTTATAACACCCCACATCTCTCAGAAATTAGGAGAACACCTAAACTGCCACAGAGGCAAATAAACAGGAAAGCCTGAAGTAGCACTCAATTGACAGCTATTAAGAAACCCCCATTTATCAAATATAAAAAGTCAATTTCTCAGTTCCAAGCCCAAACCTGCCACCCTCTGAAGCTGAGGGTACCCACGGCAGGGTTCAAATTGTAGCACACATGGGGAATCCCTTCTCACAGAACCACAGACTACCATGCAAATTATAAATCAAACCAAGAGGAACTGGTGCATTTATGAACATAAACGCTTCACTTCTACAAGAGGATCAGCATGGGCAACCTACAGCAACCTTCTTCCCCTACCTTTAGCTGAAGAAGAGTCAACAGTGGCAAACTCTCTATAGGTTTTTCCAGCAGGAATTGAACAGAGACACCCCATTTCTTACTGGAAGGGAAAGCATTCAAGTCAAGGACATTTCCAGCAGTGTAAGCCCAGTGGACCAACTATGTAACTATTCCAGTTCAGCAGCATGACTGTTAATGCTTCCATTCCCCTAAAGAAATGGATGACAGAAACACTTGGACAAGTCAAGTAACATTAGAAAAAATATTTTCATGGGAATCTGACATTTCATTTGACAGAAGTAATATCTATGCAAATATTTAGACAGTTCATAGGTAAATTAAGATTTAATCAACAGGATTTACAGAGATTTACAGATATATTTGAAGACTTGTAGTTTTAACAGAAAAGCTACCCAGTAACTGTCTCCCATGCACCCCTGATTTCCAGCATTACAGGCAATCAAAACATGTCTGTAAATGCCTGTACTTTCACTTTACTTGTATTTACATTCTCCTAACCTCCTGATTGAGACCCAGCCATTGAAAACCAGGCAGCAGAGAGCTGATGGAGGGGAAGCTGGGGAGCCAGCTAAGGCTGCAGTGCTCTTGCATGTCAGAAAGGAAATTCGAAGAAATAAGAGTGCCAAAAACACGGTAGGTAATTGTGATCACTATCTGCATTAGAAAGTTACAAAGAAGTTACAAAGAATAACTGTAACCAGTTCTCCTGGGATCAATAGATGGACTTCTAAAATACCTCTGACAGGGGACTGGAAGAGCATACTCCTGCAGAGCCTTCTAAACATTGGCAGTTCCAGCGCTTACCTAGGTACAGCTGGGAAACACAAGTCTCAGCATACAAGGCAGAAGGCTGACAAAGAGACATCAAATAATTTTGACAGCTGATTGAACCAAACACTCGTATGGGGTGTGGAAAATGTACCCGAGTGATTTACATTTTTCACCTAGGAACTGAAAGTCTTTGAAAAATACTACTTGACCTTTTTCAACCTTTTGGCTTAGAAGCATCACGTCCTGCACAGGAGTGGGCATCAGAAGCAGATTACGAAGTAGGTCTGTAGCAAGGGAACACCAGGCGAACAGAGTAGCTAAGACAAGGCTACTCTGAAGCACTAAAAGCAACAGGTGCCTCCATGAGAAAAGAAAATCCAAAGAAATTGAGTATTTATCTTTCAAAGCCAGCATTGTTTTCCACTTCTCAACTCCTTGGTTCCCTTCCAACTGTGCAACTTCTAAAGAATTAGGAATTGTGTCACGTTGGAAAAGACACACTGGACAAGGTGATAATATTTTCCAACTATGGCAGTGTAAGTTCAAGCTTATAAAGGAAAGCTTGAAATATGTCAGCCCATTTTCTTTTCAGGCCATTGAGCTGAGGTTTTAACCAGCAAAAACAGACTTCTTACACATATCCCAAGCCAGGACACGTTTCTGCTCTGTCACGTGTGGATTTCTGGAAACAAAATGCAGAGGACTATTCAACAACCACAGTCACTGGGAGCAGCCTCTGAGCTCCTTCAGCAGGACATTGGGACACATACAAATTTCATATGATCTTCCTTGACCTCAGGTGACATAAAGAAGTAATTTTGCTTCTCCTCTTTCTATCATCTTCATTCATAGCTGCCTCTATTCCTCTACTTGTTTTACAACAACTCAAGCAAGATTTCTCTCCTTTCCCTCTTCCTTCCATCTGCTGAAGTCACCCATATCTAAACCCTCCTAAAAATTTTAAGAGCTAAAAAATAAATAGTTAACAGTTCCAGCCCCCACCAATTGTACATTCTACATCTTTTCATCCAACATGACTCAGCCTTGTCTATTGAGACAGTTCCTACGCTCACAGTTTACTGCCCTCTGCTTACACACTCCCAATACATCCTTAAGCACTACCATAATTATACTACTACCAGTTGCCACACCACGGCCTTTCACTTGAGCTCTCTGTTCATTCCGACAAACGTGATGCTTTTAGGGCAAGGAGACCACTCAAGTATATGTGAGAGACTATTTCTTCTAAAATACGATTTAAAACACAAAATAGACACTCAATCTGAACAAAAAGACTTTAATATCAGGACTAGAAGTTTTAACTTAAAGATAAGTGTTTTGTAACTTCAGTGGAAAAGTAAGTGTATTTCAAAATGCATGGAAAACAAACACCAACAAAAAAAAAAAGAGAATGGGCAGTTTCCACAATTTTGCACAAATGGCTTAACCCTTTGACAGGTCAGCTCTTCCCAGTCAAGGGCTTCAGAATATTTTTGCTACTATTATAAAGTCAGACACTGCAAATATTTATTTATTTTTTTTGAACTGAAAAACATTCAGCAGAAAATGCATCTCAATGAAATTTGAGACATGTCCTGTAACTGTGTCTTTCAAAAAATGCAATTTGCTCTTAACCATTGCTGGCCAAGACTGGATTGGAGTCAAACTTCACATTATACTGTCTTGGTTTCCCTCATATTATTTTCTTTTTGGCCAGGGGTGGACTACACGCTTAACAGAAAAAGGACACACACAGGGTTGGATCTTTTTTATATATAAAAAGAGGAGAAAATGAAATACAACTCTGAATTACGTGCAGAAATCACTGCAATGCAGAAGAGTATATTTATTTACAGGCTAATAAAAATATATTATATTCAGCTTAGCTAGGTGTATACATGTTTTGCAAAATGTTTTATCTGCTACAGAAATGAGAGTAACCCATGATGTAATTATGCTTGGACAATTACAATAAATATCTGAATTTTGTTCAATACAACTGTGGATTAACATATATTTAGACGGATACAAACCCTCTTCATTGCCAAGAATACACTTCTACAAAGGAAATACTACATACAATCTTTGATCACAGTTAAATTTATTGCCATAAAGCACTTTCCTTATCTTACATGCTTTTAATTAACATTGGTCCCAGATGCCAACAAACACTGCCCACCTTTAGCTTAAAATACAATTGTCTTACTGAAGATTTTAATAGGAAAGGAGTTATATACAAAAAAAAATTTGCAAAATTATCTTTAGAATATTTTTTTTTTTTTTTAAGTAAAAATATATATACACACGCAAGTAAACTGTTTTACACTTTAAAAATAAAAACCAAGTCTGAACACTGACTTTCCTCAGAAATTCTTTCAAGTCGAACTCGTTCAACCTCTGGGAATCAGCAGGACTGAGTCTTCCAGTTACTGACAAAAGGGAGAATACACATTTGTCCATTGAATCTGGAAATCTCAACTTGCAAAACTTTTCTCAGTTTAAATATTAATCTCTAAGCATTTCAGTATGATTGCAAATAAACCAGTACATTAAATCAGCTGGTAAGAAGTACAGCGTACGTGAAGACAGACTGTAGTGTCTGAGCAAAATCCTCCCATCCAGGGCTTCCTAAACAAAGATTATAAAAACTGCTGGGAAGGAAATCTAGTGCTAATTTACTGCTACCCGATACATCTACTCCTAGTCATTTTCCTCAGCAACTGCTCCTTCCATTGATCTCATATAGAGATAAAAATAAAGAAGGTAAGAGCAGAGAAAAGGTCCAGCAGATGAAGAAAAGAGCACAGCATCATGTGAAACTGGCAGACAAGGAATGTTAGGAAAATAACTCTAGAAACATTCTTCCACTTCAGGCTAAAACTGATCAAATGCATTGTACAGAAAATACAGTGTGCCAAGAAGTAAGGAAGAACAAATAAATTAAAAATTTCACCTTTCCCTCAAATAAAGGGAAACTGTACAGGCAAATTTAATGTCTTTTTAAAAAGTTACAAGACTAGTTGGACAAGTCTAATTTCTTAGAACTGCAGGAAGATTTCACACAGCGATGATTTTCAAAGACAAGATGACCACTACCTAACTTTGAACTATTCCTTCCTGACACAGAGGACATTGAGTGTTCCAGGCCACAGACAGTTTCAGAGTGCACTCTGCTTGAGTAGCTGTGGGAAAAACACAAATCTGGATGCAAAAGTTCTGGCAGTGGATTCATCTGCTAACACACAGCCAATGTGTCCTCAAGTTTCTGAAGCTTCAGAAAAAGAAACATGCCTGGGGACCTGTTTCTTCTTCACACAGCTTTATTTTTAAATACTAGTTTCTGCTCGGTGAAAACTGTACAGCCTTGACTATTTTAAAAACCTTTAACAGTATGCTGTATGACAAACACTAGTATAAAAAAATGAACCAAATAATGTTACTCCACTGAGTAAGTGGAACTCATGCACACGCACACACACACAAAATGATCATGTAAGAAGCGAAGTTAAGGGATTTATAAATAGCAAAATCTTTGAATAAAGTATATACATTTTTAGGCTTTTTCTATAAACATATATATAGTGCTCCTAGGAGAGACAAAGTAACTGTGTTCTACATCACAACTCAGAACGTAAGATTAATTGATGTTAGTTTAAAGGCCTTAGAGGTTTTTCTTACGAATTTATACCCTACACAGTTAACACTTGCAAAGATGTCTTTTCACATTAGTTCCTCTTTCAATATACAAAACCATTTCACATAACAGTTCAACAGCCTGCAGAGCAGTGAACAGGAAAGATGGCACTGCACGCTGAAATAGTAAGTGCGATGACAATGTAGAGTCTGTGGAGCGTGCTGCACTTCTCCAAGAGATCTACAAATGGAGCATGAGAAACTGCTCAAGACACCATCCTCAACCTCCTCGTCTGCAGCCATGCCGGGGGCCTTTAGACACACACCAATAAAAAACTATTTGAAGATACACTGCTCTCACAAAGGGAGTAGCATTTTGCTTCAACAGTAAGACAATTATAGGTTAACAGGACTGCCATAACATAACACAGATAGGGCCAGGCACCATATGATTCTGAGAACCTCCTGTAAAGAACTGTGCACTCAACTTCCACTTCTTTAAGGATTATTTTAATGTGAAATGAATATGCTCAGTACCTATCAAAAGCACTCATCATTTCATAAGGTCAAGCTAATGATGACCAACTCAAACAACTCTGCATTAGCAGTACCACATCCACTGAAAAACAAACATTAAATTGATGATGCTCAGAAAAAAATACCAAAGGGCCCACATTAGTTGTGAGTAATTTTTCAACTCATTTTACTTTAAAAACCCCCTACTACTCTGTTTAACTACTTTTGGAGCAAGTTTCAAATAGAACAAATAGTGGTGAATTTAAATAAAAACAACAAATCCAAAAATGTCACTGATGAAATTATCATGGGCTGAAGGATCATGATTAGCAAGCACTCCACTGCTTATGTGGGTTTTGATAGTCTTTGCTCAAATAAAAACTCTGGTCTTTACTATTATGAGAAAAAAAAAGAAAAGTGTCTTTGAAAGTTACCATTCAAAAATCTTAAATACAAAACATACGGATGCACTGGAACAAGTGCCCCCATCTGTCTAGGGTTAAAGTTTCACACCAAACTGAACATCAGTTGTCCCTTTAAAACATCCAAGGGTCAAAATCAGGCTGGTCACAAATTATTCTGCTTCCTTAGGGACATCAATGAGATTAAAAGTGGAACGTACTGAGGTTATCCATTTTAGAAATCCCACATTTTGGTGGGATTACTCTTTTATTATTAAAAGAAATTCATTTCACATGCTGTGTGTTAGATTACTACTGTGTGTCACGCAAAGACAGTTTTCCACATTTAGAATTGCTCACAAAGAAGCCCTGAGGTAACCGCCTTTTTTCCAGGCAACAGTAATACAGTTCCTTTTGACATTTAATCATCCTTTTACAACGTACACTAGTATATGAAACTTTAAGCAGTCAATATTGATTATCAATTGTTCCCAAAGATGGGATCTGTCCAGGTTTTGTGGTTTTTTTGATTGTTTGTTTTTAGGATAAAGACTCAGCAGAACGGGCTAATTTGGGTGCAGTGTCTTCTAATGAAGCTTCAACTGAATTCCCCAGGTCTCCATTTTCATGTCCATCAATACTTGGCTTCTTATCAAACACTGCAAGTTAAAAAGAAAAATTATTTAAGGAAAGAAGCAATCTTGGGAAGGACAGATCAGTGATCCTTGTTTCAAAAACTGGAATGTTTGCTGAAATGAATACTAAAATTAAAGCTAACAGGTTTTTAGCAGAACACAGTATGGCAGGAAAAAAGGAACTGTTTCTTTACTTTCCTGATTTAAAGAACGTATCTGAAGAAGCCAATAACACAAAGTGCTAAGGGGAATTAACAACTCCTAGCTCAGAGGTTGGAAAACGGAAGAATAAATTTGAATTTCAACCTTTGGGAAAAGATGACCATGAAAAAAGTTCATAAGTTAATTCAGTTAATTCAGCTGTATCTAAGTAAACCAGGCCAACCAGTGAGGGACCAACCAGATGAAGTGACAGTCTATTAGTAGGTTAATTGAATTGACAGCAGATTAATTTTACAATTAATATAAAACCAGTATTTTCCAGAAATTGGTTTGCATATTGAGACTTCAGAATTAAACTGCATGTAACACACTTTAGGTTTACCTTGTGAGGGTTTGACATCCACAGTTGCATCTTTCCTATTAGAACTTGAATTTGCACCTTCTTCCAGTTCATCAAGATATAAACGGTAACGGTGTCCACTCTCATCCTCATATTCTACATTTTCATCATCCGAATCAACTTCTGGAGCAACGTACACCACTTCAAATTCGATTTCGCCTCTCTAAAATGCAGCAAAAAATACAAATTTACTTACTGCTGCACAGCTACCCAGCAGGATTACCAAAATGAGCTAGGTTACTGAAACAAATACATTTTACTGTTGTGAACACATTTACAGTTGTGTTGAGTATTCTGGATAGGTATCTGAGTTAAGTTTTTACTGACTAAAGTAGTACAGCTCTATAGATAAGCTTTACCAAAGCTACCTGAATTTCTTATATGCCAGTACATGTCAAACAGTGATTCCTAAAGAGGAAGTTTTCTGATAAATTAAGCACACCTGTTAACTGCCTGGAAATGGGAAGCAAGGCAGGAAGAAGATTCTAGACCACAAAGCATTTGAGAAACATAGTCTGGCTGGAGCTGTTCAGTCATAAGAGTAAAGCGTATGTCACTAAACAGTTATTTCTGTGGGGCAATATAATAAAATTATTTCCACCAGCCTTACTGAATAATGATTAGCCAATAGATGTGTTTAACTGAACCACTACTGACCCAGCATTTTTCTCCCTCAGTTGCAAAACATAAGAGGATTAAGTGTAAGGTAGAGCCTCAAGAATCACTGTAGCTTAGCATTACACTGTGCTTAACAGCAAACACTAAAATTCAAGGTAATTCAACAGGCAGAACACAGGAAGCACCTAAACGTGCCAATGGATAACAGGTCCAAACTGACCTGTTGGGAAAGAATAGTTACAGCTTCTTTATGTTTGGCATCTCTTAGATTAACTCCATTTACTGCCAGAATAGCATCACCAACATGCAGTCCTCCACATCGATCAGCAGGCTGCCCAGGATGGATTTCAGAGATCAGTATTGGAACACCATGCTCCTTCCCACCCTATTAAAAAAAAAAAAAAAAGCAAATTTTAATTAAGTGACATGCCTTTTAACATAAAATTGACATTCAGATAGTAGCTCCTAAAGTGCCGATTTCAACTTCTATTTTAGAAAATTAGAAATCATTCTTCAAACAAAGAATGTTTAAGAATGTGTGAGCTGCTTCCCTTAATTCTTCCCCCCACAGAAGAATGGAAAATTTCAAGTATGTACTCAGAGTCAAAGAAGGCAATTCTGAATACCATTAAAACGATACAATCATATACAAACTAATGAAAAGCAGAAAACCTCATTAAAAAAGGCGTATCAGGCACCATACTGACTTGTAAGAAAGAGTATTCATATTTAGAATAGAAGTGTAATAGTCAAAATTTTCCAAATTTGTTGTAAAAAGTTTACACAGCTTTTGTTAGGTGAGAGATGCCAATACAGATACTTAAAAAAAAAGTAACAATCACAACAGCTAAACTTTGGAGGTCAGGTCTCAGATTGTCTCTGCTCTTCTAAATACTTACACCTGGAATCACCACTGGCTAATCTGCTAAAGTGCCTATACTCTATACATAAGTAAAAATCGTAAGTTTAACAGAAAGTAGCAATTATCTATTTCCTAATCTATCAAAATGAGTCTTGAAGTCCTATGACCATAGTTATGGATTTATGTATGCTTTTTTCATGTGTTCTAACAACATATTTACTGATCCACATAGTTTACAGAAGTAGGAATACAAACTTGCTGCTTCTGTGTCATAGAAAATAAATGCAAATATTTACTGTGATTGAAATTCCTAGTCCTTCATGGTCTTCTTTAACTAGCAAAACTTTTCTGATTGGACCAACACCTTGACTCTTCTTTAAGGCATCAGGATCCTAGTTTGATAAAAAACGAACATAGCACAAACATAAATGTGTGAACCAAAACTGATGCATTTCAGCATTTTGGGTTTTTGTAATTATATACAGGCAGTGTTATGAGCAACAGAGTTTTAGACTAGCTCCAGGCAGGACAAACTTACAGTGCCCCTTTAGAGAAAGGGTATGAAATCAGAAAAGATTCCTCATTATGCACCCCTGATAAGAATAATTATTTAAATTATTTCAGTGCTGATTAATGCACAACATAGAATTTAACTTCAAAAGAAGGAAAACATATTAAAAATATTGAGGGACTACATGAGAAGTGCTGATCACTGCTGCAATGTGGTACGATGTAAACTCATTTTAAAAGTAACCAAATGACAGAAGATGATGTAATACACTCCCAAGGAAGAGGCTGCTTGCTCGAGTTTATTGTAATAAAAATAAACCACACCAAAAGCCATTCAACACAAATCTAGAAGAGAGACTAAATAAATCAAGGTTTGTTTTTCCCTTGTGTTAAGTCACTGATGCCATTATGCATACCCTTAAAATCACAAACACACATATCTGTCCACCAATGTTATATATACAATTAGCAACATGAGCAGCAAGATCCATCTGACCAGCTAAGGTGTTTAGAACAAATCAAAGTAAAGCACTTTGCTGAAAATGTTTGGATTTAGGCACTGAATACTGGGGTGATTAACAGGACACGTGCCAAGTTGGGTGAGTTCTACCAAAGATACTCACAGTGAAATGCTGTTTAAAGGTTTTGTTTTAAAAAGTACCTTTAGGAGGAAAAAAAATCAACCTACAAATAATTATTTTAGAGTGTCAATTTATATGGCCTTTTAAAAAAAGAAATTAAAATCAATTTCAGTTCAATCTAATCCTAAAATCTTTATTCTTGGTTTTTGTAAATAAGCTAGATCCACGTTTTGAAACCTAGGTTACAAAATTCTGCTGTTAAAGTTGTATTTATACACAAAACCATACATATTTATATCAGAGGCTCAGTTTCCTAGGTAAGTCAAAGGAATTGTATCATCTTCTGTGGTCGTTCAGAGGGATATGCTATTCAGCACGGAACTGTCCTTCAGCATATAAAAGAAAAATATATTTACAAGTGACATTCTAAAAAAACACAATACAGAAGTGAAAACAATCACAAAGCTGAAGAAGTAACTCATGTCTAGAAATCATGGAGGAATGGCTCATCTTTTCAACTTACATGTCCTGGTGGTGCTTGCATTGGTCGTTTGAGGTCATTCCGACCTCGACAAGCTCTAATAACAGTTTTGTGACGGTGAAGGTGTATTTCTGCTTCCAGCTGATTCCACAGCTTGTCATGAGCAGGGCCTTTCATATCTCGGCCCAGTAACTGAATCTGCTGGACCCTATATAGCAACAAAGAGAGTAAAACAATGCTATATTACAACTGAAAGAGCGATGCACTGTAGGACTCGTACACTTCATGTGGCTACAGCACATGGTCATGCAGCAACCAGTGCAAGAACTCTGGGGATTTTTACTTCTTCCTTTTGTTAATGAAATGGAAACGTGAGACTTTCCCTACTTAGTCTTAACCTTGAACCTGCCTCTGGGGATGCAAAGGAAGGAAACAACAACAACAAACATCTCATGCTAAAGGACATGGACTGACTTCACGTACCTTCCAGCTAGCTCCTTATCTAAATACTTGGCTGCCAATCTTGCTCCGTAAACCTCAGCCTGAAGCACAGCTATGTGTCTACGGAGGGCTTCATTCTCCTTCCTCAGCAACTTCACCTCAGCTTCCAGTTGAGCTTCTTTCACTTTTTCCTTCTTGTTAGCTTCAAGTTCTCTCTCCTTTACAATGACAAAAAAAATCAAAACCAAACAAGAAAAAAATGTTAAAAAGCTTTTATCCAAGTTTGTAATGCAAGAGCACTTACTGTTTCTGCATATACAATCTGAAATTATCCTCCTGTGTACAAGACATGCATGCAAGAAAAGAAATAGAAAAGAAAGCAGAGACTCTGGCACTACAGCTAGTGGTTTGCATACTATCCTATAAAAAGGTGGCAAAATTTAAGTAGCCTGAATATCATCCTTACATTTTCTTGTCTTGCAAATGAGAGATTCAAAGTTAAAGAATACTATTTTTAAAATCAAAGAGAACTATGAAGCTACTAAATATTTCAATTTAACCAAATTCTTTAACTATGATGATGATGACATGGAAACCTAAGTCCATATGTCCTTAAAATGACAATTATTTTCATGCAAACAACCAAGAAATGTCCAGCCAGAGACATTTCCAGATTCTGAAGACCACATAAATAAAGCCAGGGATTCTACACATGAAGATGCCCACCCTGACAAACCTAAAAGAAAATTAGTGCAAAATAGCTCTGTTAAAAAAAACCAAAACCAAACAACAAAGAAACAAAACAAAAACAAAACCCACCCTAAAACCACACTTTAGGCAAGCTATCTCCCTATGCCTTACCCCCTAAAAAAGGAATTATGGAAATACAAATTAGTCCCACATTGCTCCATCCCAAATGTACAGAAACTGCATAGTCATTACCTTTTCTAATACCCATGGTACTGGTGCAAAAGAAATTAAGATTGCTAATCCACAAAATCTACTTTAAGGAGAGCATGCTTGATTACTTGTATCTTTTACATCTTGCTCTGCACCCCTTTTACAAACTCCCATCACAAACCAGGAAAATAGTAGACACATGGTCTAATACTGTTTCCTTTCAAAAATGGCTGTCAACTGCAACAGCAATAAAAACTAAGTTCACTATAATGCATTTTTGAAGACATCTGGAGTACCCAAAAAACCCCTTTCTCTGTACCTGTACCAATTACATTGTTAAACAAACAAAGGAAGTGCTACTAAAGAAGCAACAGGACAGATACAAAATTTTACAGAACTGGCAAGACAAATCTGTTATCAAATTGTGAATACGCTATTCACTATTCCAAGCCTGGATATAAAACTATTAATATGGTCAATATTACCACATTTGAGAAACTACACAAGGTTGGTCCTTCCAAATGGAGTTATTTTCACAATAGATATATGGAAGTATTTACTGACTTTGCCAGAAAGTCAGCTCTGAATCTGACAGACTCTACTACCTCCCTCATCTGTTAAATACTTTTATCAGTTTAGAAGAATAGAGTACACACCTATGTACATGTTGGTCAGGAATTTCCCTGCACAGTGCTCAGGAGGAGCAGCTCAAATATTACTTGAAATCACTGGCACTTCACTTCCTGCAATTCCCATGATGATGATGACCCACCTTCAGATCAAGTTTGGCCCCATATGCATGTTAGAAAATATGGCACACAAAACCAGTTCTGGTCTCTGGCCTTTGAGTTGGGGTTGTCTTGTGAGAATGACTCTGCAGCAAATCTCTTTCTGAACTGCACAATCACTCCTAAGCCAAGAATTTTGACTCATCTACATTTCAGGAATAGGAGTTTCTATGATTATACCAATTCTTTCTATTACTATTTTGGTTTTGGGCTATTTTAATTACAAGAATTCAAGAGTGCCATCATGCTGTGCTGTCTCTGCCACACACTTGAGGAGTAAGAAGGGTCACAGTTCAGACATAACACCTGTTTTACAGTAGCTGCAAAGTCCATATACAGATACAGTGTTCCTGTTAGCTCTGTTCCTATTGTCAATATTGCATCAAGGTGCTCTAAATAGTATAGGCTCCCTGTTTGTTCACTTTTAGAACATCTTTTATTTGACAAATATAAAAAGACAAAGACTAGAATTTAAGACAGATATATTCCAACCTCCCTCAGAAAAGTGAATTGCTGATTCTTGATTACACCAGCAAATTTCATGGCTACAAAGTAGCCATCTTAAACACCCTCATCCAGACTTAGATTTTCCATTGATTTTCTCTGAATTTGGTTTGTCATTTAAATTAAACAGGAAGCCAAATGTTACATTTCTAAGTAAAATCACTTTTACTCATGCATTTTAAATGTTACACCTAAAATACAAGGCAAATGCAATCCCATAGAAGTGTTTTCTTCCTATTTTATCCATTATTATGATTACTCTTTGAGGTGGAAAATTACACCCAGAAGCTAATCTTCTATGGACTGTCTCCAGCTGATCACCACATGAACTTAAAAAAAAATTAAAAGGTTTGCAATACAGAATCTCTGAAGATGTACTGAAAGAGCATGTACTGTTTTGAATGACTGTCAAAAGATTTGACAAAAGTCTCAAAAATGTTTAAAGAAATCAAGGAAGTTGAGTTTCATGCTCTCTAGTGTTCATAGTATGGCATAAGTTCTGAAAACAGAAAATGTATTTTCTGTTGGTAATATAAAAAAAATAAACCAAAAATGCTACAGCAAGGTTGAAGACTAAAGCTTACCGTAACCAGTTATCCTGTGGCTTTTCAAAAAACCAAATACTAAGTAATAATAATGAAGCATATAACACAATAAAAGTAGAAAAGCTGTTTAAAAACCTTTCAAGTCCATCACTGTGAAAAGATAAAAGTCAAGTTTGCTTCGCTTTTTCTTGGTATTATGTATTATTCTGTTCAGTCACTTTTGGCTGTTACACCAGTCAATAAATCATATTAAATCAAGCCCATGAAAAAATAAGAAAAGGGAAAAAAAGGAAAAATTGACATTTAAAAATATAACATGCAGAATACTTCATATTACACTCATAGATGTGTACAATGTTTATGCTTTAGAAATTGTATAACACCTTAACATTTTTTGAGATACTGCCAGAACAATTTTTCAGAATGCCAAGTTGCCAGATATCACCCCAAACTAGCTGTAGCAATAATAAATAGAAAACATACAGATTTAGAAAAGAGGGCACCACATCTAGAAAAGAAAAATTAAAATGCAAAGGAATTTCTTTACACAGCATCTTGCCAACTGTTGGGAAGAAGGAACAAGCCAGATCTGTTTTGCCAGTTTCTGAGGCCAACATATACATAAGTTGTTGCACAAAACAAAAGCACTGCTTAAACATAAAAAAAATGGCAATCAGCATACTTACCATTTCATCCACAGAAAGGACAGACTTAAGACAGAAGAAAAGAGTTCCATAATTAGAGAAACAGGCAATAGGAACTTCAAGAAAATGCAACAACATAAATTACTTACTCCAAAAGGACTTCACCAGCAGACTGTGTACTTCATTAGGAGGCATAAAGAACAAGCACACTGCTACAATTCTATTCAGCAACAGTTTCGCTATTTTGCAGTGGAATTTATTAAAAATCTTATTAAAAACTTAACCTTATTGTAGTATTGAAAACAATACTTTCTCCTAAAATACCAAAAATCTCTATAAAGAATAGCAAGATAATACAATAGAAATGAAAGAACCACAGAAAAATCCATTCTATAATACAACATTATACAGATAATAGATTTTTTCCTTTCAGAAAGAACAACAAAATATAAGTTACAAGAGGGACATAAAGAACAGGCAGAAGTATCAGAAAAGGCATCAAGTGCAAAAACGCAAAAAAAAAATTCAACCAGGCAACTTCATACTCTCACAAAGAGTTATTATGATTGCACTAAGAAAATTCACCACTCCTAAAAATGGATTAGGCCTAAACTACACAATTATCAATTGCTTAGCAATCTAAATATCTTATAATGTCCTAGCTCACCACTATGTACAGTTTTACAGATTATAGAGTATACATTTATGCTAAGAGTCTGAAGAGTTGACATACAAAATAAGAGTGTCTGTCCCTCAAGAAAGCAGGAAGCTAGCTAGTACAGAGCTTTATTTCCCCATTGCACATCCTGTTGACACAGTTCTTCTTTGCCCTCAGAGACTTTCTGACTGCCAGAAGGTCAGCACAACAGTTTTTATTTACCCAAACATCAGAGGTCCCATTTTATGGTCATTTAATTTAAGCAGCCTCAGTTTTGCTTGTTCTAGCTTTGCACACTTTCATAGCTTTCTTCAACGAGAAGAGTTTAAAGTTGAGCTTCTGTCCCTTAGAGCTATGAATTCCCTAAAGGCACAGTAAAACAAACACAAAACGCTAGTCCTCGTATTTATAAAAAGGAAAAACTAAAGGAAATTGAGCAGGGAATATCAGTCTAAGCTGCTAATAAAGTTCAATTTCAACACAGATAAAACCTGAACTAATTTATGTAAAATGTATTTATTGTCACCTGTGGGAAGGCTGCTGTCAATAGCATGGAAATTCAATATATCTTTAGAAATCATTTATAACAAGGTAAGGAGAAACAAAAAGCTTAAAAGTATTAGTCTCCGTGTTAGCCAGAAGTTAAGTCTAACTAACAAAATTTGGGGACCAAAATCGCTCACAGTGATGTGTTAACTTAAAAAATTTGCTACATGTAAACCTACAGTTTAAGACTTACAAAATTTTGGAGATATTAAACTAATGCTTATTTTAAAGCCATGAGAATTATTTAGAGCTCTAAATAAACTTCATCATACTGTAGCTATAATTCAGTACAGAATAAATTACTTGCAGACAATCCAGAAAATGTTGCTCTTATACTGAATATACAGCTATGTAGCCCTAGGAAGACAGCTCTAATTAATTACAGCTTTTGAATCTGAAATACAAAAAAATTTGGGTTACTCCTGTTGTTCCGTGATTAGCCTAGACATCCTTTAAGACTTACAGTCTACTACTGTGTTTTATTGTACATTAATTAACAGGACAAAATAGCAGAATAGACTGATGTTCCACGTATGTTGGGAGTAGGTATTTGCAACCAAACTGTGAAGCAATTTTAGAAAATCAGAGAGATAGACTTTGATTCATGCCAACAGTTAGAAACCACACGTATACAACACTACTTTTTAAATTTACAAAGTCATAGTATTAGAGCCTGGATCTGTGGTGTGGCCAGTAACAAGGCAGTCTGTGCTCTGGCTATCAGTCAATGCCAACTAATAGCACAGATTAATTATTGTTAACTTTTGGTGGGCTTTATAAAGGTCTGAGTTTTAAAAAAACGTGTAGTTTATTGAGTTCTTCTATTACAGACTTCTATTATCTTCTGCAACTTCAGTCTTAAGAAAAGCTTTATAAATCACAAAAATATATTCTTATTTTACCTTAAGAAACCACTAAAAATGGTTTCTTGAAAAACAACTTCTTAAATCCTTAGTCTTTATTCTGATATTATTTATGTTATTTTTAGTGGTTGCTAACAACCAACTATAAATGTTATTTAAAACAAAAAAAGTTAGTATTTTTAACAAGAAAAATTGTAATCAGCTTATTCACACCTTCCAAGGAAGAACTTCAGCCAGGAGAGGAAGAAGAATAATATAATCCCACATTCAAGTTTCCATACTCACCAGTTTTGCCTTAATAGCCCCAGAGTCAACATTCTGACCAGTCTTGGCATGTAGCTGAAGCTGAACAGCGTGGAGCTGCAAAAGCTGATCGTGCACTTCCTTTTCCAATACTGCTTTCTCTGCCTGTGTTTCTGTCAGTTCAGACTTCAGATCAACCAACTGTGCCTGTGAAGATATAATCCATCATAGTAATGAGAGCAAGGATTAAATGGGGTCACCAGAAGTGTGACACATAACAACATTTGCTGGTACATGCTGGTACATTTGCTGTACATGGTGGAATACAGGTTAAGAGTACCTGCTGTCACACATTCCTCTGTAGTAGCCCAGCTTTAACTCTGAATCATTTGCAGGATTTTCTCCCCAGCTGCCAAAATTCACGCACCCACAGAACCACCATCAAACGACCATATTGCCAAAAGTAACAACAGCTGAGCCTTCCCTCATGCAGACAAATGGCATGTGATGCTGACGTCCAAACAAGGCAATAACATTAAACCTATGTAGGATTTACACCCTTACCAATGTAAACATAATTTTAAATTGTAGAATTATTAAATCTTACTGAAAAAAAAAATGCTGAAAGCAAAATGACAATTATTTACCCAATGCTGAAGTCAAACAATCCTATTTACAGCTGGTCTATTATCCGCAGTTTAACTGAAATAGCAAATTAGTTGAGTAAACCAGAAGCCATTAAATGCCCCTAAAATGCATATGTAGAAAATAAGAAATAAATATTAACTCTAGAAAAAGTGGTTTTGAAACATTTTTAAAAACAGTTTTCATGTAGGGTTTATATCTGGAATGAAAGAACAAATACTAACATGTTTACCAAGTTACTTGTTATCCCTAAGTTCAAGTAGCATTTTATAAGATAAGCTATATTTAGATAAGCTTTAAGGCTACTATTTGCCAAAAAAAACCCCAGAATATGATTTCAGAGGATTTTTAAGTAAATTCCCACAGTATATTTTTGCGTCCAAAAGAGGTGGAACTAAAGACCAAAATGAAAAAGTGACGAATTCTTTAAAAAAGCCCTCTACTATTAAAGCAAAGTATTTTAGGTATTTTAACAACATTACACTAACATTCAAATTAACAGTAAATCTCAAGTTGCAAGGCAACTTGCTATAAAATGTCTGTATCTGTTAATGAAAAAAAAAGGAGGAAGGATTTGACTATCAGCAGGGAGTATTTACTGGGTCTAACTTCAAGTACATAATTTAGATGGACAGCCTCCTCAAGCTTCCAGAGTAATTCAGAGATAAGTAGGCACTTTCAGAGGTGATTCAGAGCACCCAGAGCGCAACTGATGAGATGGATCAAGCCAAGCTCCAGCGTGTGGCTGTCAAGAAGAACAATCTCCCTTCCCGCCTCTTGGCTATGCCCTTTAGTCCCACATCTCTGGGACTAAACAGAGCTGAACTATCTCCCCCGTCCCTTGAGGTGGAGCCTCAACAGGTCAGGCCAGCACTCATTTTTTGCCAAAGAAACAGAGTTGCATGCATTTTCACCTTCCAGCTGCCAGAATGGCAAAAAAACTTGAAAAATTTGTAAACCCTTGAAGAACTCTAAAGCAGAAATTGCCTTTTACAGTAAGATGATATTTAAAATACTACAGAGCCAAGTAAATTCAGAGAAATTACTTACAAAGCTGCATTGTTGTCCCCAGTGACCAGCCATAGTTAAAGTCTCTCTGCTGTGGTTTACCTACCCCTTAACAAAAGCAGACACACACCTGAACTAACACAGCAAATGAAAATATCACTAGCATAAAAGCTGATGATATAGTACAGAGCAGATAACAAAGACCTTAATAACGAAGGCACAGTTTGACCCAGTCACAATTCCACATAAAGTGTAACAATATTTTGTTATTATTACATACTGTGTACTATTAGGTCTACTTTTTTGCTCCTTTCTAACAGCTAACATGCTTTTATTGCTTTTTTAAACACACACATACTCTCTCATCCACTCTAATTCAAAAGACCTGTAGAATGGCAAAGTGGCAGAACAGCTAAATTAGACCAATTTAATACTGCCTCACCTAGAAGAGAAGGGCAATCAGAGTTCTGGTGGGAAGAAAAAACAAATTTATTTCCCTGTGCAAATTACAAAGCAGCAAGAATGATGGCCACCAGCTTTGCAGGGTGAATGATGCCCTAAAAGTATCACAAAAAGACTGTCAAACGCATAATAAAAATTAAAAAAAGTACTCTGCATATAACCTACCATTTAAATTCATATCCTGCTGTTTTAATCATAGAATCTTTGAATCACAGAATTGCCTAGGTCGAAAGGGACCTTAAAGACCCGGTTCCAACCCCCCTGCCATGCACAGGGACACCTTGCACTAGACCAGGTTGCTCAGAGCTCCAGCCAACCTGGCCTTAAACACTTACAGGAATGGGGCACTCTGGACAACCTGCTCCAGCGAGTCACCACCCTCACAATAAAGAATATTTTCCTATTATCTAACCTAAACCTACTCTCTTTCAGTTTGAAACCACTCCCCCTTGCTCTGTCACTACATACTCTTGTAAGAAGTTCCTCTCCCATTTTTCTTGTGGCCTCCCTCCAGGTACTGTAAGGTCTGGATAAATAAGGAGCACAAAATAAAAAAAGCAAAATGAGAAATGGTATGAGCATATATCATGGAATTAATCTGTTTACACATTATGAAAAGTCATAAATCCATGCCCAGGAACACATGCAGGCACAAGAGTCACACCAAAATGCAAATACAGCAAGGTGCTTTCAAATCCTGTGATCTACTTCTATGAAGGCTGACAAATCTTTACATTACTTCACAGAAGTCCTGCCATTCTCAGCTTGGCCAGCTCACCTAATTTTCCTTTATATTACTCTTACTAGCACTGTTTTTTTATCCAAATTCCCTCAATTTGTTATAAAGGAAACATATGGAAAGACTGTTGGAAATTCAACATATCTACCTTCAATTCTGGAAGCTACTCAGTAAAAACCAGGGATAGGGCAGAGACAGCAGAGGAAATGACGAGCACAAACAAGGACTATCAGTAAGGTCATTCCTCCCCAGAGCACCATTCACTGCGTGAGGCAAGGACTCCACAGGAAAAGATGGTACCAGGTAATATAGTCTTTCAATTTGTATAAACATAACAGGATAAACACAAGGATAAACTAATGCTGCACAAGCAACTGTACTAATCCTTAAATTCGGATGTACTCTTCAACAAGACTGTCGGAAAGAGATGTCATGTATTTTGGTGGTCACCTGCAACTGCCCTAGAACTTGCAGAGAAGTCAGCTGGGGGCAGAAGTTACAAACATCCACCCACAGGAGACCACTGCGCTTCATGGTTAGGTGAGTTCAGGAAGAGCCACCAAACAACAAATAGAGAACAGAAACTTTCACTGAGGAACAGTAAGGGGCAGAGGTTGAAGAGAATGTAGTGTGCTAAATTTCATAACATCCTTTTAACTGTAACTTGCTGATTGGGCCGAAAAAGGAACTCTTCTGGGCGGAATACAACTGTGCAGATCAGCAATTACCGCTTATTAGCAAGCACCATACTGCAACGTTACACCTTAGCTTCTCTCTGCTCCATCGTTCGTGTCCCTGCCCCAGCCAATGCACAGCAAACAGCACGACCAGACTGTGGTCACAGAAGTAGGATTTAATCATGAAAACCTACACCTAGACCTACATGAATCAAGCAGGCAGGACATAAAGGTACTGCTTCAGATTATCACCCCAGGCTATTTCTAAATAAAAGTCTACAATTCAAGTAAACTGGAGATCTTGATCAAATTCATCAAATAGCAAAACCCAGCATTTATCTTCTGAACAGTCTAACATACAGATGATACCAGAAAAATAGTTTTGAAAGGCTAATTCAACATTTGGTCAATTTTTGGGCATATTTTGCCATTTTCCAGGTATTTTGTATTTCTCAGACGTCTTGCAGCTATGAAAATTAAACACCAGTTTCAACTGAAATAACTCAGGAATTTATAAACTTCTCTTTTTATTCCCATAGGAGATAAAAGAAAAGAAATAATGGCATTAAGCAATTAATATTTCTTCCACAGAACATTCAAAAATTAAAAAAAAATAAAATCTCTAGGCAAAAGAGTCCAGACAATGTCCTATTTTTAATCAACAGTCCATATTTCCTATTCAAGTATTTATGAATTATCAAAAAATTGAGTTTGTTACAAATTATCTTATACTGAATATGCATCTTAAGCTGGCAAGATAATAAATGCCATCTTAAACGCTGGGGTTAATTGCATTTATAGTCATGGAGTTCTTAAAGTCTTAACTAGCGTTTTTCATCAGGAGTCTTAGAACAAAATAATAGCATTTAAGCCTCTTCCAATTAATTTATATAATATTTTTCATATGATGGTCTGAACTCTCATCTGTACATTTTCATAGAAAAGCGACTATTAGTTATTCTAATAGAATAGTTAGAATAACTAACCAAAAATAATTTATTTCTATTAGATCTCAGACATACTCAAAGATCTCAACCAAGTTTATACACTGTAAAGACCAAGAATGCGGACCTTGCCCTGAACAACTTACAGTGTAAATACACCAGGGAAAGGATGAATAAACCTAACACAGAAGTACAAATACAAAGGTATCTGTGTATAGAGATATATATATATATATGTGCACCAAAGAAAGCAGACAGATGCCATGCTAAAACCACAAGTTTGCTCATAAGCATCACTGCTTGAATGAGGCACTAGAAGATGGCAATATTGCAACCTCTGAAGATCTAAAGCATCAGGGGGAACACACAGAAACCGAGAAAACTTCAGCAAGTGGGATGACGGTGACTTACATACCATGGTGACAGGAAACAGCCTCTCACTACTGACAGGGAAAGCAGCTGCAGGGGGGTGAGGGGCACACTGAGAGATGGCACAGTTAGATAAAGTAATGACAATGGGTTTAGCTTTGGGAAAAGCTTTTTCATTTTCTGAGCTATCACTGCAGTAATTTCTGCAATATGGACACGAGTTTCATTTGAGCAAACAGACATAAAAGATATCTATGAATTATACATTGCCCAGACGTGCGCACTCAAAGCAGAGCCAAGCTGAATGGGAAAGCTGGGCCATAGGCCTGAAGGGCAAGACAGTGGTATTATTCACCACATCAAATAAAAATGAGAGGAAGACCTGAATTCCCCAAAAGCCTAATGAATGCACTTCTTGATATATGAATTTCTAGCTCAAAAAAAGTCTAAGCAGAATTCAAACACAGTAGAAAACTCACAGATTTTTCAGCAAATGGAAGCTAGATACATACAAAAGTATCCATTACCAGCCTCAAGTGACTAAAAGTCATAAGCCAAGCACTCATCAAATGCCTTTAGTTTTCATTTAATTTCAGGCCTTTAGGGTACACCTGATTCATTCTCATGCCAAGCCTTCTAAACTCATAAAGGTCTGAAAACTGTTTTTCTAAAGTAAAAGGATTTTTTTTCCCCACCATATAATCTCGGAATGCCAGCAGCTAGGAGTTCATTTCAGAATTTCCTAGTTACCTAAACAAGACTGTCTAGTGCCATCACTTATCTGTATGTCTACATTTCTCCCTATTTTGCCTTCCTCCCCTGTTGAACTGAATTAATTTTCAAGATTCAAACAAAAGGGGTAAAAGAGTGAATGATTAAAGTTCCTACAACATACAACTTTTACACTAAACAGCTGCTAGTAAGAAAGAGTGACAGATTAGAGATCTTTCAGAGGGAGAATTGGTAAGAGCCACATCTTTAGCTAATTTGTTTAATGCACCCAGAGACAGAAGCCGACAGCCCGGCGTACAGGCAGCACACATGACTGAGCTGCTGTCTTGTGTCCAGCCAACTAACCAAAAATTGTAGAGATGAAAAGGCAAAGGAAAGGATGATGTGATGTAGAAACTCCCAGATCATGCAAGAGAACAGGGAGTGCCTGAATCAGGTCTTAGTGACTTGAGAAAGTGCTCAACACTTCCATTTCCCACAAATCATGAGATTTCCAAGCTCCATTGATTCTGTTACTAATAAAACACCTCTGGTGTACATACATATATTTAATAGCTAATTTTAAAAGACAGGTCCTTATGTATCTTGCTATGGGATCAAACCAAAATTCACAGATAAATTAAGTTTATGAGGTGCTTTTATTTCCTCAGCAGCATGCCCTTATGTAATTTATACTAGACTCTATAAACTATACCAATATATGCATTTATGCATTTCAACATTCACTCCTGATCAGGACTATTAACCTTCTGATTTAAAGGCTGCAGGACCCAGGATCATGAAACACGACAGAGCACACTACAATGCTGCACTTGCTCTGTGGCTTCTGTCCCAGCATATGCATAAAAAAGCAATATGAATATCAAGATATTATCAAGACACTAGCATATCTTGTGTACTTGCTTAACTAGCATATCATATTTGCTTAACATTTCATTCTGGGGGGCATTTTTTCCAAGCCAGAAACGTCATTTAAAGGCAAAACAGGTAAAAAAAAATCTTTAATTATGCTTTACAAACAATGAAATCATTATTCCTAAGTGCTCCCATAACATTACACAAGTGCAGGACAGAACACAAATTTTCAGGACGTGACAGCTGCAGCTCCTACAGCCTGTGGTCTAAACACATTCAGACACCAGATACGCAACAACAACAGAGCCTGGCCTGCACAACCCACACACTGCCAAGTTTTCATGGGGACCCCTAACTTTGCATCAGCCCCTTGACGTGAAGTAGCCGGAGCTCTTAATTATTTCGTTTCTCCAATTGCTAGAAGAAAAGATTGTCTCCATTATCACACCAGCATCACTTCACCACCTTGCCTACAACTCTCCAAAAGACAAGAACACTATACCCTTCCTCAGTCTTGACTATTTGATTCTTCCTGTGTACTAAGCAGCATTTGCGGCAATTTCTCACACAACCCTATTAAGTTTAATGGACTGTTGTGAATGAGAAACAATGAAACAGAGCAGAGCCCTATTAATCTCACAGTGCTCCTTGCGAAACTAAACAATGTGACAGCACTGTACAAAATGAGTTCCTGAACAGACGACAGACTTGGAAACCATCATTTTTTATGATAATGCCCCCCAATTTCACCACAATGCTTTACCACTTGTCAATGATGAAAATGTTTCAAGAAATTATTTGAAAAGACTGTACTGACAAATTTTTAAATTCTATTAAAAGCCTTTATTTCATTATTATTGTGACCCCAAAAACGACATATGTGACTTCAAATTTTAGCTAACACTAAATTTAACAAAACAGTCTTTATCATGTGGCTAATGAGAACATGAAAAACAACATTTATGACTACTGACTCCTTAAATAAACACTACAGTAGTGGAGCTATGTTAGTAGTCTTGGTAAAAATGCACTGTATGATACTGAAGACAAAAATGAATTGTAAAATAATTTAATCCATTTTTATTATATCCCACAGAGAATACAAAGGATGTAAGACAAATGAATTACTCCATTTCTCAGGCTCTATTCTAGTCCTGACAAAACATTCAGAAGAGTGGTCAGCAAATTAAAAGGATGCAAAGCAACGTTCCTACTTTTTTATCTTCTCTGCTGAAGACCATTCTGAACATATAATTATCTGCATACTTTTCCTCCCAACAATTAAAAGATAACATAACAACAATACCACATCTTATATAAAGCATCTTAAAAATTTGGTTTCCGTTTACATAAATGGATACATCCATCAACATTTTTATGCCTGTGACTGATCTTTTTCACCTCTATCATTAAAATAACTGCTACTGTTTCTTGCTACTGTTTTACTTTGTGCTTGACTGTTTCATTCTGTTTACATCTACTTACAGAAGAACAAATTACTTTTTTTTTAATTGCTTTGCTGACAGGGACAAATTTCTGACTGCCTTACAATGACTATTTTTGTCAGGTTCCTCATGCTTCCAGTTGTTTATTAGGAAGACACAAATCTGTTCTTAGAAGTCATATCGATAATTTTATTATTGCCATTATTTTGAAATCCATACTAGCTTTGCAACATAAATCAGTAAAGAAAACTAAGAAATATAAACTAATATACTGGTTCCCTCTCACTTTCTCTTTGGCAACTCCCAACAAATGAGACAGAAAAGGAAAACACTACCACATGCAGACTGAAAATTAAATAGGCTAGTTAAATTTGTATAGAAGTATATAGGTTTCTGACACAGGAAAATATTAATTAACTATAGGCATAATTGTAATTAAAAAGGGCATAATTATTCTGATAAAAGTTATATGTATCAAACTAATGACAATTTAGTATATAAGCCGACTGGAAAATGCATGTAAATCTGTATTTCCTGAATACGTGAAAAATGCTTACATTTTAGGATATCAAATTAGCTGGACTAAATCTCACTCAACTGATTTTTCAAAAAAACACACTCTATCTAGCACCAACAGATTTCTGTTCCAAAAGAGAAAAAGTATTAAAAGTCCAATTAATAAAATAACACCTCAGTAACTACTGGAAATATTAACGACATTTGAAAAAAGTACGTAAGTTATTGCAGCTGTTCTATATGTATGTATATACATACCTCACATGGGGCAAAAAAATATCCTGGTCTTCAACAAGAGCATTCTCACTACAAAATAAAGGAGAAAAGGCAAAAAAAATCCAAACATACTTTCCTAAGAAGGTGTATGGTCCTACCTCGATTAAAGTACTGCCACACAACAGAGCAGAACTGTATCTCTGCAGTGTGTCCCATAAGATGGACTCGCATGCTTATGGGAAGTCACCATACACATAAAGCCTACATTTAGCTCTTCCAGTCTGCAGCTGGGTTTTTTTATATATACATCTTCATATTACCCACATCATTCTATATGTGCTTTAACTGAATAGGCTACAAGTTACTTACAGAAGAATTCAGCTTACAGAAACATGTTCTTCTAAACCTGCTGATCCCAACTTAATCACGGACATAAAACTACATTTAACTTCTCAGACATACATGTTTTCCTTAGCTTTAGCATATACACGGGCTTAACACATCTGCCAAGATACAGGGTGTGCTCCACCAAACATTCCTTTCTAACTTGTTCATTTAAAATTGCAGAATCAGATTGGCAGTCAAAGTGCCAGAGTTAAAGTCAAGCTCAGTTTTCACTGGCACATTGACCTACTTTTATTTCTACAGAATTGTAGATACACAGAACTTTTATTTTTTTAAATGGACATCTAGACAATGTCATAGTCAAGTGACAGTCAAACAGGAAAATCAAAACCTATGAACTGCTTCTCAGTTAAACATTTTCTAAAATCTCACACACTGACCACCAGCCTGCATCTGCTGATTTATACGGCTTTCCAATAGAGAGCCACAAAAAAGCTCCTTTAAAATGTCTGTCACCAGTTCTAAAAGACTGAGGTCCTTGCTATCCTACTAACAAGATACACTTCTCCATTTTTTCACAATGAAATGAGGCTGATCTCAGGAAAGATAGTGGCTTGTATTGCCAAACACTTTTTTTCTCCTCTTTGATAAGCTACTTAATTCAATTCTGTCCTACTGTGACCAGCAGGAAAATTATGAAAACAAATCCTCCCCCCAACATATCATTAGTTTAATTTAAGACTGCAAATGTTATTAGCACAGTAGCAGGTTTATAAATGTTCACCACCTTAAGCACAAGTAAATTTATTTGCATACATCTCCTGTGCATCTGAAATACCTTCAGGCTCCTTCTAAAAATAACCTGGCCCAGAATTGCCAACATATAGCTGCCTCTTTGGAAACTACTATCTTCCTGGAACACTTCTTTCACTATTCAGGAACATCCTTCATACAGCAATTTACCTAGACTCCTCACTCTAGCAGTAGGTATACAGCAAGATGGCAAAAATTTTTTTGAGAAGTCCTACAGCAGGAGCTTCCATTCACCAAACCTCAAGCTGTGCATCTTAAAAGCAATTGTACCAATCAGAGAACGCGTACTAAGCTGATAAAGTAGATAAATCAAAGCCTGAACTGCATTTCTTTGTTCTTGCCTGGCTTGTTGTAATAAGACTCAACAAATCTGGTCAAGGAAATGGTGGCATCCACAAACAACAGAATGATATTCATCACTTTTCGTTGCTTTCCTTTATGAAATATTATCACTTATTCGGTAAGACAAGTCCAGTCAAGTGCAGCTGCAGGACTAAGCTTAGTCAAAGTTAGATTCAGTCCAAGTATTATTTTAATCCAAATAAAGGTGTATTTCTCAAGATGGATCTAATTTATTGGCTTGAATAAGCGTACCTAAGTAAACTGTTACTGAGGACATTTTTGTGAATGTGACAAAAGCTTTGTATTAAAATGTATAAGCAGTATAAAATTACAATGGTGAGTTATTAAGAAATGATTGCAATCTTAAAAATTACATGAAGTACAGTAACTTGCACTATAAAAAAGGAGTAAAACCACCGATCACATCCTAAACACCAGTAGTGATGTTAGTGATTTCTTTCAAAATACGTAATTGTACTCTTCATATTGGTCATTGGGGCTTTTGACCAGAAATCTGTGCACATAAGACAAGACACTCATTTTCAACAGAGCAGCTCCATCTTTTGGAGATTTTAAATGGCAGCTTTCATTTCAAGTTTATGACTCCAATAAACATGAGGTCCTAAAATTAAGAGCCTTCAAGGCAATACTGAAGATTTCTAAAGGTCTATTTGAAAAACAAAAACTCGTTTATATGTATGAGGCCTAATACTACTCAAAGTAATAAAAATACTTCACAAAGTAAGACTTTTTATTCACTTCCAAAGCACTCAATCTAGATTATCAGTATCATTTTTATCAAACAATTACCTCAAGCATGTAGATATATACAATAATTCTGCTAATTATTAACAAGGGCCAACTGTGTTCCTTTGCTATTCAACTCATAAGAGATTTAGGCACAGATCTTCAGTTCTTCAAGTGCTCCTGAAGATTTTAATTAGATACAAAAAACCTTTCAGGATCTGAGTTACATCATTTCCTTTCAAAATATTTAAGCTTGAAATAACCTTTCAAGGAAATCCATTTTCTTAAAATAACCTGAAAACTCACCTGCTTTACAGGTCTGTACACAACAACCCACCATGCCTGTGCAATATGCAATAAATTCTGATTATCTACCATAAACTCATAAATCTCATTTTACTATACTTATACTTCATGAAGCCTACTGTATAGGTTGGTACTGTATGTGTGTATATATATATCCTCCCAATACTGAAACATGTAAGACAGCATATCAACATAAACACAGAGAGGAACATAAACACGGCTACAGTAAGCATTCTGGTGAAATAAAGAACGGGATAAAAAAACTCCTAGTTTAATGAGATCTTTGTTCTACTCTGAAAAATCCTGTTCCTCTGTTACATTCCATGGGTTCTTTTGCATAACAATGCCTTCATACCAGGAAGAAACCTGATTAAAACCAAAGACAATCTACTTACTTCCTACTGAAAGGCACACCTTCAGAAGAGCAGGTTACTGCTTGAAGACTCTAAAATTATTTTATTATAATAAGTGTAACACAAAGGCCTGAAAGAAGGGAATTCTGTCTATTAGCTTCTTACAAAGCCCATATTTTCACGGTGTCTCAGAATTGCCCGTCTCGCTCCTATATACTTACAATTAAAAAAACAAGCAATAAACGTCTAAAAAGTATGGCCTACAAGAGATACTGAAGAAACTGGAGGGCTTTAGCCCAGGGAAAAGGTAACTGAGGAAGAAACATCAAAAGCCTTCTAATTGTAACTGAAAGACAAGAGGGCAGTTCACATGTACACCTGTTAAGGACACCACAAATAACACCTACTAAACCAAAGATGGTCGGGTTGGACAGATATAAAATGACCATGAAGTTTTCCAGAATCTCCTTCCAGAGCTCTACAATTCTTTCACAAGCCAAAGGACTTGCAGCCTTGCCTCTAAGTAGCACCAGAAGGAGGTAACTTGGCTCCAGCTTCTTTCTTCCCACCCTAATTGAAACTCTGTATCAGGCATGAAGAAAACTTTCCAACAGGAAGGCCAGTTATTATTCTCCTCACAGAAAGTGCAACCTCTGCTATTATTTTCAGTCACTAAGCTTGGCAGAGAGCTATTCGATCTGCTTTGAAGTGTGAAGGAACAAGAGGACCTGTCAAAGTCCATCCCCAATCCACTATTCTGTTTCCTTTATTTCCAAGGAGGAACAATGTCCTCATTTTGACTACTGACTCTAAGCTTTAAGCACCTCGATCTTGTCTTTGTCCCTTCTTTTAAAAGGTTTTCCAAATTCACAGAATCTCAGAATCAATTAGGCTGGAAAAGAACTCTGGGATCATCAAGTCCAACCTGTGACCGAACACCACCATGGCAACCAGACCATGGCACTCAGTGCCACATCCAGTCTTTCCTTAAACAGCTCCAGGGACAGTGACTCCACCACCACCCTGCACAGCACATTCCAATTTCTAGGCAGCCTTTCTGTGAAGAACTTCTTCCTAATGTCCAACTCAAACCTCCCCCGGCGCAGCTTAAGACTGTGTCCTCTCGCCTTGACTCACTGCAAAGAGAAAACCAGTCAGCAGCATCTGTTGGCCAAGATTCCTGCTTTCAACATCACACGGAACTCCTCTGGCACGCACCGCTCCATGCCAGAGCTGGAATTACCAAACCCAGAGGGACGATGGCCGCGGCCAGGCCCGAATCCTAAAACGCGGGGCCTGGTGAACCCTCCCCAGCTGCTCCAGGGCAGGAAACGACCAGGAGGAAAGCCGGAGGAGCTCCCGCTGCCCCCGGGGCAGGGCACAGTCCAGGCCGCCACCACCCCGACACGTCCGGGGATGCACCCCCGGCCCGGCCCCGCCCGCTCCCACGGCAGCCGCTCACCTCCAGCTTGTGGTTGATCTGGGACACGGTCTGAGCCTTGTGGCAGAGCTGGGCGAAGCACGAGCTCAGGCTCGTCATCTTCTGCCGCCCCTCGTACGTGATGTCGGCCTGGTCGGGGTCGATCTCGCCCAGCAGCAGGTCCACGTCCACGAACGCCTTGTCGAACTCCTTCTCCAGCACCTCCAGCCAGCGGAACATGGACACGCCGCCGCCCGCCGCCGCCGAGGCCGGGCC
>VZTE01000949.1:1405394-1428129 GCA_013397775.1 Eulacestoma nigropectus | reverse complement strand
GGCAGCGCCGGCCGAGCGCCGAGCCACCGAGCGCCCCGCCCGCGCCGGCAGGGGGCGCTGCGGGCCGGCACCAGCTGGGTGTGAGGGCACGGGGCTCGGGCCGGGCGGGGCGGTCGGGACTGTGCCTGTGTCCTCCCCGTGTCCTTCCTGCAGCCCCCTCCCCGTCACTGCCAGGCGCTCGGGCATATTACTGTCACTAGGGCTACTTTTATTTTGACATATAGCCCGTACAGACCTATGCTCAGTTGGTATATAGTAAAGAATAAGAAAGTGTATATAGGAAAGAAAAAGAATGCGGATCTTGCCCTGAGCGACTTACAATGTAAATACACCAGGGAAAGGATGAATAAACCTAACACAGAAGTACAAATACAAAGGTATCTGTGTATAGAGAGATATATATATATGTGCACCAAAGGAAGCAGACAGATGCCATGCTAAAACCACAAGTTTGCTCATAAGCATCACTGCTTGAATGAGGCACTAGAAGATGGCAATATTGCAACCTCTGAAGATCTAAAGCATCAGGGGGAACACACAGAAACCGAGAAAACTTCAGCAAGTGGGATGACGGTGACTTACATACCATGGTGACAGGAAACAGCCTCTCACTACTGACAGGGAAAGCAGCTGCAGGGGGGTGAGGGGCACACTGAGAGATGGCACAGTTAGATAAAGTAATGACAATGGGTTTAGCTTTGGGAAAAGCTTTTTCATTTTCTGAGCTATCACTGCAGTAATTTCTGCAATATGGACACGAGTTTCATTTGAGCAAACAGACATAAAAGATATCTATGAATTATACATTGCCCAGACGTGCGCACTCAAAGCAGAGCCAAGCTGAATGGGAAAGCTGGGACATTTCTAGGTAGACATGGCCATTTTTATGTATAAGGGAGGGGGAGAGGAAAGAGGGGTCTGAATACTGTATTCACCAATGTGATGAGCATGAACAAACCACACAACAGGATTTGCAGTGACACATCCATTGCTTGTCGAGTTCTGAGATCCATTGCATCTCAGAAAAGATGCAAGTTTGCAAGTATTGTATAAAATCATAGAACCATAGAACATTAAGGGTTGGAAGGGACCTTAAAGATCATCTAGCCCTAACCCCCTCTGCCATGTGCAGGAACAGCTCCCACTAAAACACATTGCTTGAGGCCTTATCCAGCCTGGCATTGAACATTACCAAGGATGGGGCATCCACAACTTCTCTGGGCACCCTGTTCCAGTGTCTCGTCAACCACAGAGTAAAGAATTCCTTAATATCTAACCTAGTCCCATATGGACTGCCCACAGCACGGTTGCATCTCTAGAAGCACCAATAAATGCAGTTGTAACCATATAAAATGTATTTGCTTTTTTTAAGCTCATCCTGGTTCTGAAAATGAAAACAAATTTCAGGGAATAAGCACATGAGTGCTTTCTCCAAGGCACTCTCCTTGGTTGCAGCTCATCTCCTTTGAAATACTGCAACTCTGATGTTGATTTCAGTGGGAGCTTTATTAACTTTATTTCTCATGTGGAGAACACATACAGCTTGTTTTTATTGCACTGAAGTAGTAATTCCACCTCAAAAGGGAAAGCGGATCACTTCAACCCAGACCAGGACCCTAATCCTGCCTACACAAACTACTCTGCCAGCAGCAGAGAGGGGGGAGCACAGGGACCCTCCAGTCAGCGGAGGGGATACCAAGATGATGGTGAGGGCACCAGCACCCCTCACACACAGACGTGGGGCTGAAGGGCATCCCGGGGTGAGCTTCTGTCCTTGCTCCACTTTACATAAATAATTGATTGGAACACAGACTGACAGAAAGATACCACTTTACAGCTCAGCGCTTAGACCAGTCACCTGGAACGCGAAGAGATATGTCAGAGCAGGAAGGAATTGTACTTCCATCAATCTGTGCTTTCAGAAGAGCTTGATAAAAGCAAACTTCACCACTACCAGCAGATATCACATTTCCTCTGGGACCTGCTATTGTAGGCTTGACAAGGAGCTTACAGAGTGTTGTTACAAACCCGTTCACTTGCCCTTTACCGTTTGCTCTGGTTCCACCCCAGCCCCACGCAGCCGCTCGCTCACTGCACCACCAGTGGGACTGGGGACAGAATTGGGAGGGCAAAAGGTAGAGACCTCATGGGTTGAGAAAAAGACAGTTTAACAGGGAAAGCAAAAGCTAAGTAAGCAAACAAAAAACTAATTCACAGTTTCCCATGTGCAGGCAGGTGTTCAGCCATCTCCAGAAGAGCAGGGCCTCATCACGTATAATGGTTACTTGGGAAGACGAACACCATCACTCCAAGCATCCCCCACTTTCTCCTTCTTCTCCCCACTTTATATACTGATGGTCTGGAATATCCCTTTGATCAGTTGGGGTCACCTGTCTTGGTTGTGTCTCCTCCCAACTTCCCATGTACTCCCAACTTCCCTTGCCAGTGTGGCAGTACAAAAAGCAGAAAAGGCCTTGGCTCTGTGCAAGCCCTGCTCAGCAATAACAAAAATAATTCTACATTATCAACTCTGTGTTCAGCACGAATGCAAAACACAGCCCCACACTAACCACTGTGAAGAAAATTAACTGTACCCCAGACTAAACCAGTGCACCACTCAAATTGTCTGCACTGCAATTGAAGGTAGGTAGTAACAAAATGGGTAACTAATGGGGGATTCTCTTACTGTTAAGCCCATCCATGGTGAAAACAAAAGCTTCAGACACCTTTACAAACATCTACAGAAAACATTCTGGCTCTGTAAATCAGTGTATTCAGAATAGGAGCTGAGTAAAGGGTGTAAGTGCTTTGGAGTGAGCCCAGGTGCACAGAGCATTTGCCTGACCTTCATCCTGATTTTCATTCTTCACAGCTGTATCGACTGTCTTTTCTTCACAACAGCATCCGACAGAAAATCAAAGTATTAGCTGGATCAAAAGCTAAACTATTTTTATTGTTTAAATTAGTTCAGCCACACAAGAGAATGAATTATTTCAGGACTATCAGTTTTTATATTAGCTTTGGCTTTGAGTCTGGAAGATACTGCACTGGAGAAGTACCTATAGAATTATGTTACATTTTTTGCCTTTTTTTTTTAATGGAATAGTAATGTATCACTTAGCCAAACATTGGCAGTTTCTGCTCATATATCTCTATCATTCCTTTGAACAGTAGCTCCTTATCTTGACAGAGAAGTTTCCCATAGTTACTATGTAACATATCTGTAGCAAATACTGCCTTCAAAAACTTAGACATTATGTAATTTATGTATGACTGCTTCTTTTTAAAGAATCAGTTATTCTCAAGTTCTTAATATCGTTTTCCTTTAGCTTAGGGGTTACTCCCACTTTATCTATAATTGTCTTTATCTGTAGTGGTATCAGAGTTCTGTGGTCATTACTTTTAATTCTTTCATCCCTTATCAGTGCTACCTTTGTTTTGCACGTCCTTACATTTCTCCACTCAAACAAGGTTTTGTCTCTGCTTATTCCACTCAAAGATTAGCTTCTCAAATACAATCCTTTTAGAAGCTTACCTGCAGCATATTTGTCTAATACGTACTGGCTTAGGGATAAATGAGAATAAATGCTTTATATATTAAAGAAAATCAGTAAACCCAGCTATCATTAGCTACTATTTATATTCCTCACCAGAAATACTGTGTAAAGGAAGGGTTGAAAGTAAAAGCAAGTATCTCTTGCTTTTAAGGGTAAACACATGAATAATTTAGTTATCTCAAAACTATGCTTGCGGGTCCCCTAGAAAATTCTGATCAATTCCAGTTACCCTTGAAATGCCTCCCAAAATCCCCCAGAGCAACTGTAGATCTGTTCTGTAAGGAAGCTGTGCAGTAATTATGGAATTGAACCTAAGAAAGGATACTAGATTTGGCCTTCAATTAGATGAAACCAATTCAGAGTTAACTATAGCATACTACACCCTGGTAACATCAACAAAATAATTGAAGAACATTTAAAGAATCGCAGTAGTCTGAGTCAGCTGGTCTAGCAGTAAGAATCCTTTCTACAAGGGACATTTCTAACAATCACATAGTTGAAGAAAGTTTTATGTCAAGAAGAATTTGAATTTGCTGCCTTTAATGTCTGAGATTTCACTGAAAGTTTTGTGATCTGCTCCTTTGACCTTATCTATGAAGTGATAAAGCTGCAATCACCAGATAATTCCTCCACATATAATTTATGTACATAATTTCAATTATTTTAGACAAGGTATAGAGAACATGAGATCTCCTCATTACACTGCTATTAAGTATTTGTGTACAAACAGTCCTTCATAAATTTAAACCTGCATACTTTAACTGATTACTGGAGTACCTAATTAATCATCTGAAAACTTACTTCGAGCTTAAAGAGTAAATGACCTTAAGCATGAGGAGGACATATTTTTATACCAAAAAAAAAAAAAAAAATCCAAAGTAATAACTGAATCAAAATTTAAAAATAAATTACTTGGATTGACCCCCCCACTGCTGTAGATTTGGTATCTCCTGTCCATGCCTAGACTGGGGAAGTGTTGTGTGAGATACTCTGCAAACCTTTGGTTAGCCTCAGCCTCTGCACAAAGAATTTACAATATAAACACATGTGTTTGCACATGAGGGTCAGTTCATCCTCTTTAATTGCAGCTGCCCAGCTGTGCGTGCCAGGCTGCAGCGCCTGCACGTCAAGGCCACCTCCTGTGTGGTTTGTGCTGAAGCATCTTGCATGGTTTGATTGTGTGGGTGGTTGTGCAGTCACAAGCAGGGACATCAAAGGGGAAATGGAGAGAAAATGGGTAATATCTTGCCGTATCAAAGTATGGGAGAAAATAAGAGATGGCAAAGCAAGATTTTCACATCCTAAAAGAAGAACTTAGAGAAGATGATTAGAATGTGCCTTTCTGAAGCACACTCCTTTCTCAAAAGAGAGGAGGGAGTTGTCCATCTGCACTGATACTTGAAGGGCCATACATTTTCAGTTGTCATTTCAGAAAATTTCTGCTAACAAACCCCAGAGCTTTTAGTTTTTACATTTTAGGTGACTCCTGCCTTGCAGGCCTAGAGAGTTCATAGTTGGCTGCATTTTACTGTCCATGGGGGAGTCCATGGGTGCAACAGTTTGCTGACAACTATTTTGAACATTCACTCCATATTGGTCTCACAAGTCACTTTTCAGACCAGCTTTTCTTTTTTACAGTGCTATTGTGATCTTAGTCTCGTGCTTATTTCTATGTACACACGCTTAGCTATTTTCATTCTGAATTTTTGTTTTGTTTTAACAAATGAATAAAACACATGCCAAAAATGTTTAGCTTTACAGCATGCAAGAATGAAACCCTCTTTCTATGCACACAGTGTGTATAATTTAGAAAACTGCTGTTTCAGAGTCCTATGCCTTGCAGTTTGAACAGCAGATAATTTTTACAGTTTAAGCTCCATTCCGACTCTGTTGGATGCTCAGTTACAAGCACGCTGCTTTAAAAGCTAAAGATATTCACAGGAAACGGAAGGGCCAGAACTAACCTACTTCCTAGAGGACTAGCAAAGTTCCATTGATTTTTTGGTTCCCTTATTGACTGGAAAATCCATCCCTGCTACTTTACTTTTAGGAGGTAAAGCATGAGAGGTAATGCACAAGACATGATCTCACCTACATTAATTGCAGATCTTATACAACTGCTCACATACAAAACACTTGTGTGTTTAATTCTAGGCTGAGAACAGGCTCAGCCATCAGATATGCCCTCTTTATTTCCCCTCTCTTCATTCCTTTTTGGGAATTATTTGTAATGTCATTAGGAAACTGTCATTATACCATACCCTAATCCCTGGTTTCATGGGCAGAGCTCTCTGTGGCTCAATTAATGAAAAACATTCCTCCATCAAGTGGATGTCATTGCCTACAATACTTTGAAGGCCAGTTACAGCATCATTAGTGGTATATGTGTACAAAATAATTTAAATTGACTTCCTCCAGGTGGGTTGTTTTTTGTGGGGTGCCTGCCCCAGATGCATCTGATCTGGGCTAGAATCCCTCAGCACTCATAAAACTGGCAATGACTAAAACTCCTCAATATGTGAATTTCTGTTTAACAAAATTTCATTCCTTTCAATCTGTTTCACCGTGCTAGTTCCTCTGGAATGCAAATGTGCCCTGGACAAGCGAAATGCGAGAATTCCTAGGGGCTATCACTTCCATCTCTTCTATGTTGCCAGCATGGAGGAAGAAAAGGAAACCTACCTTTTTGTGTCTAAGAAAAATCTGCTTTAACTCATCCAGCAGCTGTTTCCACTGTATGAAGATGACCTTGCCTGGAGTTAGAACACACTTTCTCCACATACTATGAAAATGGATAAAAAATAGTTCTGCAAAATTCTTGGCTTAAGAAGATTGAGATATATAACTTTTTTTTTCCAGACAGGTCTCTGATGGTTTTTGTGAAACTCTACCTTCTAAGATTAAAACACAAAATAACTTTTTATAAATTTATAACCTGTATATTAATTAGGTCTTATTAATTGGCCTAGAATCCATCGGCTGACATCCTTGATTCAGTGTAACCCTCTGAGGTTCTTTGTTTAGAAAACATTTCTGTAAAGCATTTCAGGGTATTTCAACAGCTGATTAAGGGAAGTGTACCGTTTTGAAAAACAATGTTATGATTGTTTCCCTTAGCAGCCTGATCCACTCTAGACAGAAGTGCTTGATTGGCGGTAATCTTTGCAGCAGACAAATGTCATTTGCTGTCCCTGTGAAAGACTGGTCCAAATCCAAATTGAAAACCACTAGCAAAAAATAATTATAAATTCACATGTACTCAGTGGCAGGCACTTGATAGCATATGGCACCTAAATATGCCAAGGATTCTTTAGAGCATGCGCCATCACTTAGCAGTTCCTACTTGCCAAACTCCTTCTGCTTGTGACATCCCTCAGGGATCAAGCTCCTATCCGTGCCCTGTGCAAGCCCTAAGCTGGTCTTTTGCTGCAATTTCTCCTTTCCATAGGCAAGGGACACCTCAACTGCAGGAGCTCAGCTTCTCCATGTCTTTTGTGATAAGATGGCATTTTCCCTTGCATGGTCTGTGCCATCATGTACATTACAAGGGATGTACCTGCAGGTTTTATGGGCTTTCTTCAGACTTTTCTAAACACTCCATAACAAGAGTTCTGCAGGCTCGTTCTTCCCATTTTAATGTCATCTTACTTTTAGGTCATTCTCTAAATCTTAGCTTATGTCTTGACATAAATATGTGTGCTTTTCTCAAACCTGTGACTTTGGTGAAGAAAAGGCCCATACACTAGTACGGCTGAAATACTGTGTGAGGCAAGGCTTGTACAAAAATAGAATATTTTTATTTGGCTAAGTAATATATTTGGAAAAAAATGACCAAACTTTACAGTCCTTTATGAGCCCTACTTCAGATCTGACATAAAAGCAGCAACCCTGAAAGATCTAAGTTCCAGCAAATCAAGCTTATGCTTTATCCAAATTTGTCCAATATATTTAATCAATATCCATATTAGATGCCGACAAAACAATGTCTGACACAGACTTGGGATTTAGCAGGTTTTGATCGGAAGTGTTTACCTTTGGTAAAGCACATACCATGTAGGATCTCCCTAGGACTTCTCATACAGGCAGGTTCGGGTGCTATCACTCATTCTTTCTGACACAGAAGTGATGGAGTGGTATATCATGCCTTTAGTCCTGCACAGGAATCCCCATCAAAAACTGCTGGCAGGAAATGGCCACAGTGATTCACCTTCTTAACATCACACTGTGGAGCTGTGCAACTCATGGGCCAGCAGTGCTATGTCCAGTACAGAGATTCTGGAATGTTTATAAATCTTTTTTTTGAGGGGATTGGTTTTGGTTTTTTGGGTTTTTTTTTTTATTGTTGTGTAGCTCACAACTTCCTGCTAAGCCTATGCTCATACAGTCCTGTATGAGTTCTGTTGCCATCAGGTCTTCTAAAGTCAATAAAACCTCCATAGGTCATAATTTTATGCAAAAGCAAAGTCATCAGCTCTGGTGTGAGAATTTGTACAGAATAGGTTTAACAGGACATCATCTTTTATAGCTATCACTTTAAAATACCTAGCTGCCAAAAGCACACATATGAGAAATTAATGGATACATAACATCGTTCTCGATTAAATCATTGTTGATAATATAATGGAAATGAACTATTAAACCAATAACATTTCCTTTCATTAGTTTGAAAAGACGAAGGATAGAGGTATTACACAAAAATGCCAAGAGCCAAGAATATTGCACCTTGCTGTGGTGCAATTACCTTGTAACCACAGCTGGGAAATCTGACATCAGCTGACTGACCTAAAATTTACAAAATAGGGAAGGATGCAATCTATGGTTCTTACAGGGATTTGCAGACTGACTCTCCAATACTTTGGAGGTCTAAACTGCAACCATAGGGTTGGATCTTCATTTCTTTTGACCCTCCAGGAGCAGAAAGCAGTTGTTTTTGATGACATTTTTAAGGAAGACAAGTTCCTACACAGAATGCTGAGCATTACTGTCTTAGTTGCATCAGAATTTAAACCCAACTCAGTGGAGAGATGGAATCAAAGAAATACACCACAAGTAGCTGACAGTATGCAGAAAGAATTTACACTTTTGTCTGAATATTTTGACTCTTGTAGGGGAAAAAATAAGTCAAAGCCACAAGCCAGGTATCAAACCCTGGACTGAGATACATTAAAACACTTGTTTTAATGCACAGTTGCTAAAGCCGCCCACCCACTCATTTTTGCTCAAGCAATCACTATGGCATAAGTCAGGCAGGATTTTTCTGCATGGCTTGTTAAACATGCCAATTTCACAGGCTGCTTTCGGAAGAGGTTTCTGCTCTTGCTGCTTGGTTTAGCAGATGCTGGCTTGCAGTTCTGCACTCACAGTATAGAGGATTAAGGAGACAGAAGGATCTCCAGGAAGGAATATGGCAATTGTCCAGTGTAAGCCCAGCTGCATCCAATAGGCATTCCCATCAAGGACTGCCCCCAGTTCTTTTATCCATTTGTCAAATCAACTTGACAATATCTTCTGCTTGGAAAAATAACTAGCCTAGTTCTGCATTTAAGGAATAGGGTTAGCTACTCTTGAAGATATGATGGAGAGGATGGAGGCAAGCAGGTAACAGTGCTAAGCAGATCAGTGTGATAAGACGCAAAGGTTTCAAAAGTACACTGGTTTGTATGTTGTAAACTGCTTGAGTGCAAAGGAAAATAATCACAACTAAAACCACATGCCTTTCAAAACTTTACATCTCCAGCTGGCACAGCTAGTAGATATGTCAGAGAAGCACTAATAAGCAGAGAGAAAACTCTAGGGGGAATCTTTCTGTTCTCCATCTGTCATGGAGTAAATAGGTTTATTGATTATCTACCACTTGATTTATACTAAATGCTTTCAAGCATTTCCCATTTATAATTTTCAAATACAAGAATAATTAAATTTTGATTTATGGGAATTACGCAAGAAGAGGTAATTTTTTTGTCCAACCAGCAGCACTCAGCTGTACCACAGATATTAAGAAAATGAATAGAATGTTTTAGCTTTAAAATAGTAGCTGCCTGAGTTTTGCTGTTTTGGGTGGTGGTCTGAATAATGCGAGAGGAAGGGCAAAAAAGCTTCAGTGTTGGCTGTAGTTGTGTTTTTACTGTTTCTAATACTGGGTCACAGAAGATACAAAGGTTTTACAGCCCCACTATAAAACAGCTCTTTATCTTTTCTCCACTAATTCCATGGTGTCACTTTTAACAAAACTAGGAAACTGAAGATAATATGGATGTTTGCAGATTAGCTGTTAGGTAATAAATAACACTAATTTCACATACCTACAAATGTAAAGGCACCTTATCACTGTTTAAGTTTCTCACTCTTTGTAATGCCTGCCAACATTTTAACCCAGGCAAATTACGGTATTGTTTTTGCTGTTTTTCACTGGGATAAAATACACAGTCATAATATCCTTTTATCAGATTTCATGGTATAAAAGGCCTTAGGTGCTTAATTCAAGCTGTATGTTGCTGACATAATTCCAGAGTTCCTGTTTTGGAAGATGTATTTATCTTACCTTTTAGTCGTCTTGTCTTTTCACAGTGCTCGAAGTACCACTTGCCCGAGAAGATGCAGCTGTGACCCGGCCCAGTCAGTGCAATGCTACAGAGCTACAGAGATCCCCAGAGAGATTCCTTTTACCACCAGGAGACTCTACATCAGTCACAGCAAAATTAAACAACTCCAGGTAAGAAAATCCAGAAAAAGTACTTTTTGTAGTGCACTGTAACTTAAAGTTGGACTTCCCAGATGGTGGTGGCATCTAGTGAGGAGAGAATTTTATTCCATGTTCTAAAAACTGATGAAGTGCTGCCAGATCTGGTTTTATTTTTACTTACTCTTTAAGGATATGTAAATATATTCCTGTAGTGTTTTCATGTTCCTGCAGTCTCCAAGCACTAGTTCATGCTGTCACAATGATATTTTTTATGAAACTCAAAAAAATAGTATTTTACAACTAGCAGCCAAAGGCTGACTTGTTTTATGTATGGTCAAATAACCATTGACTTTCAGAGTAAGTTTTTAACCTGTTAAAAACTTTTGCTATTTTTGATACAATATAATACTTCTCCACAGTAAAATGAAAGGTTTTATGTCATTAGAATAATTTCCCTAATGAATAAAATTGAAGCTCTTTTTCCCCCTCTGGAGCTGCAAGTGTCAGGTACAACTGCTATTAGAAATGGCAGAGGAAGTTAAGTTTGAGTCTAAGGCACAGCATGAGATGTTTCTAAAAGCAATGCCAGGCCTATTTAGTAACTCACAAAAATACAAGCAGCTTCTAACCAGAGCTGCCAGCTATTTGTGCTATTGAAAAAGTTTATTCTGGGTTTCCTGGGGCATCACTGGTTTGAATTATTAAAAGCATCAGCTTATGCTCATTTTGCACTGCACTCTGGAATGGTGCTTCTTTGTTTCCTACCCTGAAATATCTTTATTTAATAAATTCATCTTCTATAGATGGGCACAAGGGAAATATAACCCCCTATATTACACATGCTTACTGTGTATCAATTTACTACAAATAATAAGAAATATGCACTTCAAATGAGATACATTTTCTCTTACAAAGAATTTAACTGCTCTGAAATGCATCTTTGATTTAGTTCTCAGGACTAAATGAAATAGGCTGGAAGGCAGCTTAGAGCAGCACCTGGAATACCTGTTGTCCACTGAGAAATAGTCAGTGATTGTACAGTTTTCCTCTGAGACAGAGTTTACTCTTTTAGCTGCTACTAATACCTCTGGTTTTCTTGTTTTATCTCACATACCCACAAGAGTCAAACATTGGTGTGATTTAGCTATACTCTAGGCAAACAAAAGTTTTGTCAAATGAATTCTGTATTAGGAAATATGTTTTCTGTGCAAACTCTTCCCTCCTCCTCCCCATTATTTTCTTTCCAAGATAAGTAAGATGAGCCATTTTCCATTTCTTAGGCTAGTTGTCCATACTTGTCAGCAACTCCTCTGTTACAAGTAAAGTGGCTTTTAGATTCTGACTAGAGCAAAAGACAGGTGTCATAAAGCATTTAAATGTTGGATATAAGTGAATGGAGTGGTGGGATAAATGTTTTATGACTGTTCAAAACCAATGGTGTGTGAAACCATCTAAGAAGAGAGTTTTTCACTTTACGCATTAATTCCACTGGCTATGAGTCTGCCTTACTGCTATTACTGACTTTGCACTGAAAGGAAAATGTCCTTTCACGCCATGTCCCTATAGTTATGTAGGCTGTTTCCTTGAGATTATACTGGGTCTTTGGATATATTTTTTACTTTTTTTTCCCATGCAACAAATTATACTTCTGAGGTCTTGACATCATAAATACCTGTGCTTAATTTCACACAGCTGAGCAATTCCACTGGCATGTATTATAGTGCCTGGGGAAACATGTCTGCTTGTAAAGCATGTCTGCAAGCACTGAAAGAACTCTATAGGAATTTAGGGTTTTGATGTGGGATTTTTGTTTGTTTGGCTGGTTTGATTTGGGTTTTTTTATTTGCTTGGTTTTAAAAATTCCTTTATTTACCTACTCATAGAGAAAATAACATACTTCCCTAAAGAAGCTGAATGGAAGCCTAGACTTCCCACAGCTGACCTCCAAGAGACTTTTATATGCAAGCATTCACAAATACTGTGGCTTGGCAATAAGGTACCTCAGAAGAAAAAAAAAAATTGTTTCAATTACTTCTGCACCTTAATTTGCATTGATTATTATTAGAATTGTGAAGAAATAATAATTTTAAAATAATATATATTTGTATACTAAATCCAGTCTGTTTTAAAGGAAAAAAAAAAAAGTTTTGTTTTGTTTCGTTTTTACACAGGTCAGTTTTGTATTTGTTTTGACAGAGTTGATCAGCTTTGAAAACAGTTGCTGGGATTTTTGCTTTTGGTAACTTTACAACCCAGGGTTTGTTACAAACAGACCTCATAAACAAAGTCATAGACAAAATTAAATTAATTTTAGCATCTTTTTTCAGTATTTTCTGCTTCCTCCTTGATTTGAAGATCAACTATAATGTGTTTACTCTCACTTTAAGATTTAATTTATTTCTAACTATATTAATAAGTGGGGTTTATCTGCTAAGAGAAAATCATCTACTTTGCCTCCAAGGATAGGGGACTGTTTTAAAAAAACTGCTTATAACAGATCCCAGGTCACACATAGCAACTCAAAAAGCAAAAAAAGAAAAAGTCATTAAAATGACAAATTCCTTAAAATGTTTTTATTAAAATAACAGCATATTAGATCCACTTTCAGGAGATCAATGTTTTAAAATATTAAACTATAATAGTATCACTTTACAGGCAATCCAGTTAGAGAATAAAACATCACTTCTTAGCAAAAAAAAAAGAGCTGGTGGGCTTTCAAATATATCTTGATTCATATTAGAAAGATTGGGTGGTTTATAAAAGCATGGATAAATATTTAAATCTCAGAACAGCACAGTCACAAAGCTTAGCAAAGCATACCAAATAGGTGGAAAATAAAAATTATAATAATCCACATCAAGAAGCCTAACGTCATTACAGAGTAAATGTCTACACATTGACCTTCACGTAGGTCTCGTCACTTAATAAGATGAAAATTAAGCCTCTTAGAGACATAGAGAAATCAACTGAGGAAAAGCAAAAAATATTGCTTTTGAATTTATAGGAGAAACTGTGTTGAATTGTGAAGGTTCATAATTGTTTCAATTTCCATAAGATGGTTTTATAATTACATGTGATTATGTTTTTGTGCTCTTGACCAATGCAGTTCTTTCCTATGTACAAGATCACCTTCCTAATCATGACCAAAACTGGACATCAGCAGTTCTGATATTGCTATATAGCTAAATATACACAAAACACTGCATTATAAGAAAAAAAAAAGTAATTTGGACAACTTTGTTATTTACTGTTGAGAATATAAGGTTTTTAATGGAGGTACATTCCCTCTTTGAATTTAAATATAATTGATGGAGAAACCTGCTTCAATAGAGGTTCCATATATATACTCTCTCACTAATTGCATCAAATTTTGCAATTCAGAAATTGCTTTGCAAGACAGAATAAAATTAATCAGAAAGATAAACTAAGGATACCACAGCAAAATGAAATCTGACTCGTCTTTCACAGCTGTGCGGGCTTTGATTTTAAGGGAAGTTAAAATGCAGAGTTTGTAGCTAAGATAAAGAGATACAGCCCAAAAATATGCAAGAGTTGGACAATTGAAGCTGTAAGACATCTTTTAACAGTCAGCTTTATTAACTGATTTCACTTACACAAGTATGTTAGCCAAATGTATCCAACCAGGATTATAGAACAAAAATTACTACCCAGCACCTGTACTGCAAAAGGACTTTGTACTGCCCTCCATGCAGATTCCTGACTGGGATGAGGGGTTATGCTGTAGAACAGGCTTTATAGCTTCACCCAATGAGAGTAAAATACCAAGCCCTGGGGGAAATAGCATGAAGAATATAGTGTTATTTTAGCGTCTCTTACTGGCATGGTACTCCTGAGACCTGTAGTGAGATGGTTTTGGACATGGGAAGGGAAAATAGATAAGGACACTCCTTCCCACCACTCCTGTGCAGAACACTTGCTCATCTTGCTTTTTTGGGGGATTCCCATATAAATGATTTTTTAAGACTCAATGGGAAGCATATCTGTCAATTTCAGAAAACAAGTTTTAGCAACTGGAGTGCTTGGAGAACTCCCTGGCTCACCCTCACTGCATGCTTCCTCCAATCTCAGCTTAGAGAAAGCTGCCAGATTCACTTAGGTTTGCTGCTTTAACTTGAGACACAAGACGGCAAGCTTTGTGAACAAGCACATTCCAACAGAACAGAAAAATAATGAAACAATTGTGTGCCTCTTGATGTTATAGTCATAGTCAGCATCTTAAGTACCATTTACCACTGCAAAGCATCTGTTTATTACCAACTAATAAAAACTAAGTTTCTGTAAAAACAATCTGTTCCACAGAGGTGATTTTTCAGGACAGGCTGATCTGACACTTTTGGTTTGGTCATCTTAATAGGTGAAGTTTTTATTTAAAAAAAAAAGGAGGTAGTGGGGTAGAGAAAAGTGTTGTATTTTAGTTTTCTGCCAAAACAGTAGCAAGAGGTAAAGATACCCATGTGTACTCCCTCTGGGGAATACATGCTGCAGTGACAGTACTGTTGATATATGGAAACGGCTGTATCATGAACTCAAAACTGCTCTAGCAAGCACCATTGAGCACAATAAACATTAACAACCATCTACTCTCTGCAAAGATTTCTGCCACTGGTGATATTAGCTTTCCATTTTATATAGGCTATCCACCAGGAGGAAATAAAAGGAATATTCCTTCTTCAAGTGTATGTGGTTGTGCAAAACCTGACACAGCACAGACTTAAACCACAAAATTCTAGAAATGTAAGTAAATACTGGCAAGCCACAGGTACCTACAGTAATACCTCGACCACTACCACTTATCTTAGTTTCTCATTCTAAACATGTTGTTTTGCAGCATAAACTAGCAATTGTCCGAGCACCCAGAAGGAGTAACCAGTGAGGATATCTATGAATGTACTGTCATATTATTTTTTTTTCTCTTTAAGTTTACTGACTTCAGGAGAATGTCAGTCCTTGAAGAGCTGGTCCTGTCATGCAGTGGCACAGAATCAATAGAAAACAACACTTTCAAAGCTCTGAGTACCTTGAAGTCCTTGGAACTCTGCAAAAATCAGCTAAAGCAAATACCCACCTTTCTCCCATCTGGCCTTGAAATTTTAAAACTTGCTGATAACTCCATCAATGCTCTGCATGCATCTGATTTTGCAGGTTTGATGAAACTAAGGGTGCTCGATCTTCGGAACAACTTGATTGCAACTCTGCCTCCGAGTGCATTTTCTTCCCTTTACAATTTACAAAGTCTGATCCTAGATGGCAACAACATGGAATCTGTGTCTGCACCACTTAGGCTTCCTAGGCTGAAGTATCTGAGCATGTCTGATAATAAACTGAATTTGTTCCCAACCAACTTCTTTACATCTTTCCGAAGTCTACATTTTCTCAGCTTAAGTGGTAACTTTCTGACAAAAGTGCCTCTTGACCTACCTAAATCCCTGCTGTCACTAAAATTAGAGAAAAATCAACTTAAAATGGTGAGACTTCAAGATGTGAAACACCTAGAAAACCTGTCTGAGTTCCTTCTGTCAGAAAATCAACTGACGTCAATAGATGGTGCCCAGCTTCTTCCTAACTTAACAACATTGGAGCTCTCTAAGAACCAGCTCCACAACGTGCCCCTCAGGCTGCCCAGCAGGCTGCAGAAACTCGACTGCAGCAATAACCTGATTCAAAGGGTGACAGCGCAGGACTTTCAAGGACTCCAAGACCTGAAGCACTTGTTTCTCGACAACAACGCTGTCAGCACATTCGAGGCGGGAGCTCTCCAGCAGTGTGCGCAGCTTTCCAATCTGGCACTGGAACAGAATCTCCTCAGTTCTATTCCGCTGAGGCAAGTGAATCTCAGGACAGCTGGTTCCAAGGTGTCATCTCTCCTTCTTTGCATTATGAGAACGAGAGCCAAAAATTGGTATTCAGACCAAGTCACGGTAGAAGTCTGTCCATACCATAAACACATTGCTGTAACTAGCACTAATTAGCACTCCTGTTAACAGTCTCAGAGTAGAAGTAGAGCTGCTCTTATTACATCTGTAGCCCCCAGTTAATCTGCTCATTTTGCATCTCTCCCTGCCAGTGAGACCACTTTTTTAAATTAGCACACCACTAAGGAGAACCTGCTAGGAGAATGTAACAGACTTACGACCAAGATTATACTGCTACTTAGATTTACCTGCCCCCACAAAAGAAAAATAATAGAGCATTTGATGAAAAGGATAGATAGCAATTTTAAAGCTGATGTTTCTACCGAACCACACCAAGTTTATTATTGTTAAAATACTGATTTTGGGAGTTGAGTCTGATCGAAAAGTATGTGCTTTTTCAGTGATACTGGCATTCCCAACTTCATTAAATTCGCACATTACAAGGTATTTCGAATGCACATAAAGTCTTCAGCTTCAGGCTACAAGAAAAATTCCAGTCAACAGAGCACAGAAAAAACATCCCTTGAGCACACTGTGTTCATTAATGCTCTGCTTAGTGGATCTCTCACATTCATCTGAGTGTTGGAACTGGCCATTATCAGAGATGGCATATTAAGCCAAATGGTGGCTGTTCTGATATAAAGTGGCAATTTTATTATTACAAAAAGCTGTGCAATAAGATGGCATAAAAATAGTGAAGTAATTCCATTAACATCAACTTCTTTAACAAAACTGGACTGTTAAACTTTATTTTTGTGGCTTGTAGTCAGGTTTAACTAGCCTAAATAAATAATGCAGTAAAATTTCAATTCATTTAGCAACATGCCCTTTAGCATTTGAATCTATTTGGCAACAGCTTTATAATCAGAAAGTGATTTAGTGGTGTATAAATATTTGATTTCAGTCTAGCTTGACAGGAATGTTTAATGCTTTCTAGTTACTTTAGTATTGTCTAATCCATCTTATTTTACAACCTTCGTTGTCAAGAGAATTAACAGCACGGAGTTCTCTACTAGCCTTTAAACAGTACGACTTTTAAGGAGATATTGAGGACCTTTCATTCCAACAGTAAATACAGATTTCCAGGGAGGGCTGTAAGCATAAAAGAGGTGAAGAAAATGACAAGATATAAAATTTATGTACTTAATTTAATTGTCTGATGATGACCAGGTATGCATGGATATACAGAAAAAAAATTACTACTTTTGACTTTTATCTGAGAACTCTGTCATGTGTAAAAAGTTAAAAAATATGAGTGATACGCTAAAGTGAATAGGTCTTAGCAGCTTTTTGGCAGAAATGAGGAGAAAGCAAGCTTCTTTCTCTTCTTTTCTGAGAAGAAAATAATCCTCAAGTCCAAGTATTTTCAGGACTTTTAGAGAAGACCTGTACTTCATAAAATCCTGCAGGGTGTGGTGAAAATGCAGGGAAGAATCTGATGATATTCCTTAGAGTGGCAGTAGCACAGTGGGGCTGCCATGGTCAGCTCCCAAGTGAGCACGGCTCCTCTTCCAGCTGCACGGTTGCTCATCATGTACTCACTGGCATTATTTCTTCTAGATCAACACAGCCTGAAGTCAAACAATATAGCCATAAATTTTAAGTCTAACATTAGTACAATAAGACTCTTCACAGGTTTAAGGACTTGCTGGTCAGGCTTTGGACTGTAATCAGTCTGGATAAACCTCTTGGGTGATTTCCCACTGCCTCTGACATCAGTGGCACTACGGTTTTACCCCAGTACAGTGTCATATTGGGCAACTATACTTGTCTGTGGTTAGGTTTCAAAACAGATTTATTGCAGTCACAAGCATTTGGGAAGGTCAGATTTTGTGAAGTGAATCACCATTCAATACATGAAATTCTCATCTCCTCAGGAAAAACAGCACAATACAGAACTGCCCTACTCTTGAAATAGTAACATTAAACTTGTCAGGTTTTCACAAATCTGGGAACCATCTTTCATCTTAAGAGGTTCAAAGTCAGCTTCACAAAAAAAGGTCAGTGAGGGTCACGATGTACCCTCTTACTGATTTTCAAAGGTATCTCATATCATTACAGTGAGATAAACTATCCCATGAGCCTTTACCAGGTACCTTTGTGGTGTACTGTGGCTCTAGTCTAGATAGATCTTGGTAGTATTATTATCATTTCCCTGAGAGTTTCAGTCAGTAAGTTTCCTTAAAATCTGTAACCTTGACTCTTAATTTCATCACCTCGCATACTACCATAGTAAGGTGATTTTTAAGATACTTTCAAATTAATTTTATTAAAGATATTCCATGCCAATGCTTTTCTGTTAAGTACTTGTCACTAACTATATCAGACAGAAATTAAAAAGTCATAAGTGAACAACAATTTTGAAATTAAAGTATTTTCATATAAATTTGTAACGGATATGAAAATAAGAATTATATTGACCTGTCTAGTATCATATCCAGAGATTATCAGCTTTTTCTCTTCTTCTAAATGTAACCAGTTCTAAGTCTCAAAAGCACTACTTAAAGAGACTGTCAGAAAGCAATTATATTTTCCCTGTTGCTGATTTCTTAACAGATTATCATCAGATGAACTACTGCTGTGATGATTAATGTTTGAGTCTGATGGGAGCAGGAGAACAAAATGGAAGAAAAATTCTAATTCTTTATGAACTAAAAAATGTTTTTAAACAAATCATATATAGAAGTACTTGAAGGAGCAGTGTTGCCACGATTGTCTAAACTCTTCATCTTTCAATGGTGCTATAGTTTGCTCATTGGCATTGAAGAGTACAAAAAGCATTTTTAAACTTGACAGTAAATTAAACAGCTAATTTTCTTCATAGTACAGCACAGGACTGCAGTTCAGCTGCATGAACAGTCAGTACAGGTCAAAACTGCAGTAATTTGGGGAAACAGTTCTAGGGTGCACAGACAGTACATCTATAACGTAAAAACAAAGAACAAACAAGCAAACAAATAAACAAACCCAACCCAAACCCAATACGAACATCTTTTTTTTCAGAAGATTGCATTTTTTAGTGATAGCTTTATTTAGTACATCAGATGTGCCTGGACAAATACCCACCACCAAATACCACTTACAGAAACAGTATGATGAACATAACACCTTTGTATTGTTTTATTTTTATTCAGACTTCCAGACACCCTTGCCAGATTGGATCTAAAAGGCAATGACATAGAGGATGTCGGAGAACAAGAGCTGAAGGACTTGAAACAGCTTCAGGTTTTAAATTTACGGAATAACAAGATATCTCTCTTGGATCGCAAAGTCTTGGAGTATTTACCTCGTCTTCGTCATCTGTATTTGGATGGAAACCCTTGGAACTGCACCTGTGACCTTCTCAGAACCAGAAGAGCACTGGTGGCCAAAGGGACGGATGTCCGGGGAGGGCAGTGTGCAGCGCCAGCACAAAGCCGAGGAGAAAGTTGGATGTCTTCCAAGAAGATTCTGCAGCAGTGTGAAGACAATCTGTCTTCCATGGAAAGAGGCAAAGAGGACAGAAAGAAAATGAAACCCAATGAGGCCTCCAGCATTGGAGTGAACACAGATGATGATTACTATGATGATGAATTAGATTAACGCCATGGTTTATCTGAAAGTCATCTAGAGCTGCCCACTTCCACCAGTGTCTCTACTGACAAGCAGTCTTCTCATCTGTCATTAGCTTTTCCTGGCCTATTTGTACTACAAGAGGTAATAGCCAGTGACAGAAGAGCTACAGTAAGGGTGCCATTGTGAACGGAATATTGTCAAAAAAAAAAAATTGTTTTTCTATGCCATTAGTACGATGTAGTTTGAGGAAAGCAAGAATACAATTACTATCTCTTAGAAAAGCAGTCTGTAATTCTGTATGGACCTTTTTATAGTAGAACATTCTGATAGTTGCATAAAACCCCTACAAATAAAATTCTGCAATACCACAAGACACTATTACTAGGAGTCTGGCATTCAACACATTTAAACTCATGGGTCTGCAGGTCAACACGCAGAGTTACACTGATGTGAGCAATTTCTTGAGATTGTTCAGAAATTCTTGCTTTTGAGAAATTGGTTTTGGTTTTCCTGAAACATTTTCCTCTTTTGTTTATTTTAGACTATTTTAGATAACATTAGACTAAATTAGCTGAGCTCCAGGCAAAACACAGAAGGCTTATCTTCATCACAGCAAGTGAAATAAACAGAAGAGTGTCCTGGTTAATGAGATTTAATACTAGTTCTGAAGTTAATTAATAGCAAGGAATGAAAACACTGGGGTCAAGTTGACCTGATTCTATTGCTGTAAACAAAAGAAGAGAGATTCTCAGGAAATAAATCTTGGCAAATATTAGGATAAGATGAAGTGAGGTGAAGCTTTTGTAAGAGTTTATTTTGGTATCTGAATACCTAATTGGCTACAATACAGCTCAAGATGCTATGTATATACTTTTAGGTTAGGTGTACTCAACGTTCAAGTACACACTGCAAGTGTCCCCCTTCACTGGCCAAGACTTTCCAGACTTTTGTGCACACACACACAAAATGACTTAATGCTATATAATTAATGCATTAACTCTGATATACGTACAAATTTTATCAAGCAGTTCCCAAAGTGTTTGAAAACTAAACAAAGCTGGATTAGTGAGACCACTAAAACCAGTGACTTACAGTCACTTAAGTTAGTTCATGATCTCAGACGATAACTGATGAGTAATTACATCTGCAAATTACTTTTCAAAGCAAACAGTTTCTATTATTTTTTATCTTCCGTTGGTATTCAGTAACTGTGTAATCACTCACCTCCACAGAGGCTGATTTGTCAGGTGTCAGAGTCCAGCTATTTGGTTATGTCTCCTATGCAAATGTGATTGACACGTGGGTTCCTTAGGTCACCCAACACATTAAGCTATACAGCTGGAATAGAGGGACCTATTATAGACTCATTTTTCTTTACAGTCCCTTATCATCAGACTCTGCAGAGGGCTCTGCACAGGCTGGGTCAATGGGCTGAGGCCAACTGTGTGAGACCGAACAAGGCAAAGTGCCAGGCCCTGCCCTTGGGTCACAACAACCCCCTGCAGTGCTACAGGCTGGGGCAGAGTGGCTGGAAAGCTGCCCAGCAGAAAAGGACCTGGGGGTGCTGGTCAACAGCTGGCTGGGGGTGAGCCAGCTGTGCCCAGGTGGCCAAGAAGGCCAATGGCATCCTGGCCTGTATCAGCAATAGTGTGGCCAGCAGAACCAGGGCAGTGATTGTCCCTCTGTACTCGGCACTGGGGAGGCCACATCTTGAATGCTGGGCTCAGTTTTGGGCCCCTTACTACAAGAAAGGCACTGAGGTGCTGGAGCGTGTCCACAGAAGTGCAATGGAGCTGGGGAAGGGCCTAGAGAGTGAGTTCTGTGAGGAGCAGCTGAGGGAGCCGAGGTTGTTTAGCCTGGAGGGGACTCCAGGGGGAGCCGATCACGCTCTACAGCTGCCTGAAAGGAGGCGGTAGCAAGATTGGAGTCAGTCTCTTCCCCCAGGTAACAAGTGACAGGACGGGAGGAGACGGCCTCAGGCTGCACCAGGGGAGGTTTAAATTGGATATTATGAGAAATTTCTTCACGGAAAGCATTGTCAAGCATTGGCACAGACTTCCCAGGCAAGTGGTGGAATCACCACCCCGGATATGTTCAAAAGATACGGATGTGGCATTTAAGAACATGGTTAAGCAGTGGACTTGGCAGTGCTGGGTTAACAGTGTGAGCTGATGATCTTAGAGGTAATTTCCAACCTTAATGATTCTATGATTCTATGGACAGTCACCCAAATTTTTGGTAGCTAAATATTTAGATATCTATGAAACAGCACAAGCCTTCCTTGCAGTTCGACTGTGTTATTTTTGCTGGCTAATGCTGGTCTGTATTAGAAGCCTGGAAAGTAGTTATTTTCTGAGCAAGAGAAATATTTTCGTGATACGGAATTCTTCATTCAATTTTATATTGGCAGATTCTTTTAATACAGTGCTTTAAACATCTCCATGCCATCTCAGCCCACCCATCAGTCTGACAGCATCGGGCAGGCATTAGCTCTTACTTCATCTTTCACCTGCAGCGGTGTTTCCGTCTTCGGACCCGTGGGCCGCTACAAGCCAAGGCAGGAAAAGCCTGGGAGCCGCAGCTTTTGTGGGAGACTGCAAACCGGGGTGTGCAGCCCCGAGGCCTCGCTGTCTCGGCGCGGCTCGGGGGCTGCGCTGCCGCCGTTTCCCGAGCCCGCTCTGCGGAACTGCCCGGTGAGCATCCGCAGCGCGCTCTGAGGGTGAAACCTCCAGTTCAGGAAAGACACCCCTGAGGCCCGGCTGCTTCTGTGGCGTTCCGATGCTTCCTCCTCCCATCCCTGCTTCACACACCAGCAAGAACAAGGCGCTGCGGGCGCTAGGAAGACCTAGGCTGGGATGGGACAGAGAGAGGGTCTTGCAGATGGGTCCCTGAAACAGGCCTGAGGTTGGGCAGCCTTGGGGGAGCGGCAGTCCCGGAGCCAGACAGAGACCAGCGGGGGTAGCTCACGCCCCGCCCCGGCCCCGCCCCGGCGCCTTCCCTCCCGCCCC
>VZTE01000949.1:1338183-1404575 GCA_013397775.1 Eulacestoma nigropectus | reverse complement strand
TGCCCCAAGTCCCAGCCTCGGGCGGTGCCCGCCCTGGGAGCGCCTCCTGGCGTGGAGCCAGAGGGCCGCCGTGTTTTGGGGTCTTCCCAAGTCCGGTGCCAGCTTCTCTGCTGCTCCTTTCCCATCCGCTGGAGCTGCTTGACCGCTGTACAGCTCCTGGTCCCGGGGAGTCTGGGGAATGGCCCAAGTGCCCTTCTAGCCCAGCTCCTGTGTCGGGATGACCCGGTCCTGCCTGTTTCCTAGAGCCTTGTCCCCAGCCCTGGGCTGACAGGAACTGCTGGCATCTGAAAGTGTAGGGCAGGGACTGTTACTAGGGAAGAGCTTTAGGCTGCCTGCTCTTATGAGTGCTGTTTATGAGCTAGGTCTGAACCTCCAGAAGTGGATGAATGAAAGTAGCCATCTATTTTCAAGTACTGTTATGTGAAGAAACAGAATGGACAAGTAGTTACACGTAAGCATGTATGTCCTGTGTGCTGTCTGTATTGTAAAATTAAATTATGTTGCTTGCATTTGATGCTGCTTGGCATTTGAGTTAACTCTGAGCCAGTGCTTCTGGAAGCTCTGGTATTTTTTCATATCTGCTGTGTGATTTGTTACTAGGTCTCAGATGTAAGACCATTGAACTCTGGCTCTTGCAGATGTGTTGATTCCACGTCACCGACTATCATAAAGATAAGCTCAGAGTTTGGATTTCACATACTGTGAGGAAATCATGGAACAAATCTGTCTTCCTCATACCTATCCTGTCCTAGTGGGGAGCTAAACCCAGCCATATTCAAGATATTCTTAGGTGAAGCTTTCTGTCCAGCTATTGAGAGGTGATATTTAACTTGTATTGGACAAGCTATCAACTCAGAAGGGCTAACAATACGTGAGATGGACTGTATCCTGTTTTTATCCTCCGCAGAGGAAAAAACTTCATGCTGAAGATCTCTGTGCTCTTGCTGTCAGCGATGAGACTGTAGGAGACCAGGGTTTAACTTGTTTTGAGCCACTGCCAATGGCTTATTAGAGGTGTCATGCAAATTAGGTGAACTCTGTAGATTTATGCCAGGTTAGAGGTACAGTTGTCTTCTAGTGCTCTTTCAGGAAATGCTCAGTAGTGCATCCCATATAAGTAGGTGAAATCTTTTGTCATCAAGATTGCAAAAGCATCTGAGGTATGCAGGCCTTTCCTTGAGCATACACATTTGTGATTTTTAAAAATTGTTTGCTTTGTTTTAAATCATCACCATTTATAGTTCTGTTTTGTGGTTGATTCTTCCAATGTGATAAAAGACTCGAAAGACTTGACTTTCACTAAGTTCTCTAAGATCATTATAAGAAACTGGGCTTAATACCAGTCACTTAGCAGTTTAAACTGGCCATCTGTGCAGGGCTGTTATGGAACTTGGTTATGTTGTATTTCAGAGGGAGAACACTTCCTCATTTGGAAGTCAGAGAATGGTATGAAATATTTGCATAACATCTCAAGCACACAGAGAACAGCACCTTCTGAAAAGTCATTTATATGTTGACGGTTTTTGCTTCCAACTTGGAAAGCATTCAACCAGGTGCAATGCTGCAGAGCAAACATTAGTACCAAGGAAGAGAGAGAGTTTCCCTAATAGCTTGAAGAGAGACATCTTTATTGTACAGGATTTTTAACTTGTGTCAAACCTCAGATAAGCTATATGCAGTATTGCCTAATACGTTACGTATGTGCTTAGTTCCTTTTTAGATTCCAGCACTGTGCTCCACAAATTACACGTGTGAGAACTGAACTGAGGAGCAGATCAAGCTGAGAATCATGTTTCTTGGTCATCTTGGTTTTCATCTTGCTCACTGTGCAACACTGAGGAGAGAGAAGGCATCAGCCAGTGCTTAGGTAGCCACTGTTGCTGGGCTCCTGTCTCACAGGAAGGAGCCAGAGCTGTAGCAATGTCTGAAATGTTATTTTTTGAGAAGCTACTACTGCTTCTCCAGCTTGTGTTGAAATTTGGTTAGATTGAAGACTGACTATTGCAAGACTGTAAATATGATGACCAGAAATTATAAAGTTTTGTCCCCTGAAGAGCTGAAATAACCTTGCAGAACAATTGTTGTTGCTAGCAGTTCAGAAAAAAAAAAATCTTGAGTTATTTGCTGCTGTTTCCATGTATTGTTTCGTTCATTCTAAAGTTACTTTTGTAAATTGTTCACTTTTGTTCTGTGTTGGGAAGATGTTATATTTTGTTTTGGTGTTGGGAATTTTTTCTTTTGTTTAGTTTGGTTGTTTTTGTTGTACTGAGTGCAGGTTGTGTGATGAATGTAGATTTTAATTTTTCATTCTAAAGTTACATGTTAAGAGGTTTTGCTGTTACCTCTGAGATCTGAAAATATAGCTATTATCTCATGACTTCAGTATCAAAACATACTTTTCAGTAGCTTATTCTTCTGTTGGTCCTCTGATACCAGAATATGTTAGTTTAATTGCTAGCTTGATTTCCAATTTGTTGGAGCAAAATTGAAGAAGGCAAAGCAACTAAAATGTTTTAAATCTGTGGCTTTTGTCAAACTTTTGGAGTTGATGAGAATAGCCTGCTGTTACATATCATGTTCTTCACAGGTGTTCAGTGGGTTGTCCAGGATAGCAGCCACAACTGCTTTGTGCACAGCTGAGCTTTTTAGACTGACTTCAGCTTCAGAGAGCGAGCGAGTAGTCATTCATACAGCTCTAGAGTGTGCCTACTGCTGGTAATAGCACATATGCTGCCTTTCTTTTGGTGCTAAGCTCCTTACAGTGCCTTGATTGAGCATATTTCCATTTCCAGATAGACTTGTCATTAAGTAGGATGTTGCAGCTGTTGCTAAATCCGGTGCTCAGTGGTTGTGGAGTCTGGAACCATCAGCACTAACTCTGATAATAGTGAAGGTGAATTAAGTCAGGTACAGCTTGTTCTTACCAGTAGCAGAGGGTGACTCTTAATTATGATGTGCACTTGTTTGTGTCTTCTCAGATGGTGAGTGGTGCTTTTGGACTGCTGAGCTGCTTCTGTACGGTTCTGTGTTCTTGCGATTGTACCAACTCTTGATTTGTCACTGGCGCTGGCTGCGGTGGAGACAGAAAACTAATTATGAATGCTCTAGATCAGTGTTAGATGTGGTGAGGTGTACGTTAATATGTTTCTTTTCCTTCATTACATATCTGTAGTACTGAGATTCTTTTGATTGCAACAGGAGACCTTGTTTACAAGCATGGTCTTCCATGGTTGCCTTCTCTGCAAGAAATAGTGGGTCCGTTTGCTGTAGAAGGATTAAATTCAAAATATTTCCTTAATTGTCCCTTCTGTAGGAGGAAAGGGAAGTTCTTTACAGAAGAAGTGCTAGATAAGCTGTTTACTTGTTTATAGTAGTGCATGTCTGTATTTTTTACAAAATTGCTAAATAGAAGGTTGTTCATGTATTCTTCAGTGTCAGAATAAGTAGCTGCATTCCAGCTGACACTGTTTTGTTACAGCAGCTGTACCAGTAACTTTAAAGGCAACTTGGCTGGAGTTGTGCAGGGCTCAGAACTGAGATTGTTGCTGTTGCCTCAGCATGTTTGGAGGCCCAAGGTGGCCTGGCTTTACTGCCCCTGGTGTGTGGAAGCCCTTTCTCCCAATTTTCATTGATGTGCAGCATGACAAAGTCATGTTAAACTTAATGCTGCTGTGTGAACCTGGGTTAAATAATGCAAACTAAAATTTCAGGCTTCTGATCAAGAATTTATTTCTGTTGACTTCTGTACTGCCAGTCCTCTTACTTGGTAGATGCAGCCATGCTGGTCAAGACCTTATCTCTGAGGAAATACTGCAGCCTTGTCACAGTCAGAAGGCACTGACAATGCAATAATATAATAGCACTTTAAGTATCTTCTGGGAAGCAGAAGCCTTTGACTAGTGCTATATACTTTAACTTTCTTTTGGTAGTTGTTTTGCCATTTGGGAGAGCTTGCTAGAGTGTTACTTCTGTCCATAAGTGAAGCTTTCCTGGTATAGTTTAGGACAAGTCTAGAGTGCTTTTTGGGAGTTTGCTGAATCTTGGCGTTTGGGTACTTTGGACTCCTAGATAGATGCTTCATGTTGAAGGTTTCTTAAAGCCCATAGTGTGACAGTATTGAAAACTTGGGTTTATTCATCCTGGGTTTAGCTTTCCAGTGAACTGCTTTGCTTCTGACTAGTTTTCTCTTAGAAATTCTTGGAAAGGATAGAGAACTTCAGTATGCAAAAGAAATTATTTCATTAGCCCCAAACACAGGCTTCTAATCTCTTCTGGATTACTTGGTAGTTTAGCTGATTTGATCAATCCATAAAATTTTCTGGATGTGCAATGTGTTCATTTCACTGGGCAAAATAAATATGTTGCAGTTTTATGTCACTGGAACACTTGTGAGATACCAGTATGACATGGCATTTGCTGTGGGCCTTCACCCACCTGGAATTTCACATTCAACAATTGCATTTTGGTATTGAGTTGAGAGGAGTTCTTAGACCACATTTATTAAAAGGGATAACACTAATCTGTAGAAGGTAATCTCCTTAAAGGAATGGGAAGTATGAAAGAGGTATCTTTTCTCTCAATTGCTGATGAGCTCCTGTTCTCTTAGTGCAGAATGTCTCTCCAAGAAAAAATGAGTGAGGAATGGTCACCTATGAAGTTCTAAGTTCTAACTCAAGTTCTTTGTTTAGTTGGTACTATCTGAAGTGGCCTTAATCTGACTGAAATTTAAGTGACTTCAGCTGCATTCAAACTTTAATTACTTTTTTTTTCCTAGACTCTTGGAATAAACAAGGGGTTTTTTTCTAGCTTTCCGTATCCTGTGAGGTCCAGTGTAGTGGCCATGCTTTCCTCCGTTTTCAACCAGCATGATCCAACAGGATGTAGGTAAAAGTTGTTCATGTATTAAAACAATTTCTTGCATATGCATTCTTTGAAGGGGCTTACGATTTCATCTTTCTCAAAATGTTAATACTTTAAACAGATTACTACCTGATAACAATTGTAACTCTTGGTAACTCTTTCCTTGTCAGCACTGGAAAGAAGTTGAGAAAGCAAGTAACTGAAATGTTGTAGAGGTACGTTCTTTACTAGGCTCCACTTTGGTAAGGTGTTCCCTTGCAAGGAAGAGCTAACTCTTATTCTGTGTTTTACCAGTTTCTGCTGCTTTTAAAAGCAGGGCAATTGAGAATGTTGAACTTTGAGATGCCATTCAGGCATTAACAGGTGGTGACTGTGGTGGTCTAGTCAGACAAACAAATGGTTGACATCACCTGGTGTTTCTTTGTGCCAGTTCTTTACTTCAGTTCACAATTCTTGTTACTTTTACACTTGCTGAACTTGCAGCCTCTCAATTGCAAACATCATTTGTCAGTATCTAACCCTAAAATGTTGCAACACCACAGTTGCAAGCAAAGGGGCATGGCTTGTAGCTTGTAAATCTGAGTGAAAGGTTGTGCCCTGGAAGAAACCTGTGTAATGGAGGACTACTGCGGGAAGCTAAAACACTTCTGGTTTGCCTCAGCTCTAACAGGAACAAATGACCAACAGCATGCTTGCAGCTTGTGTTGTAAAAACAAGTGTTATCCCTGAAAACAGCTCACAAGTTCTCAGTAGTTAGAAGAAACAAACCAATACCAGGAGTTTTATACCCTTTTGCTTTGGGAATTTTAGTGCTTAAATACATGTAATTCTTAGAACACTTCATTTGCAGGAACATACGCATTTGCACCAGCTTGCAAAGGTTCCAGAGTTCTGACTGAATAAATGTCTCTGCTTTTCAAAACCAGAAATTCTTCTGATGAGAAATAATAGCCACAATTTTGTGTTTGTGTTCCATATTAGAAACAGGAGTAGTGCCGAATTTTTTTTTTCATATAACAGCAAACAGCTGTTGTATTGCTAAAATTTATTAGCCCTTTGTCAAACATTGATTTTTTTATAATGTTAAAATCATATTATGGACTTGCTTTCAGCTTGTGTGGAGGACTGTGAACGAAATTGGAGGGTAGCAGTAAATCAAGAGTTAAGTTTCACTGCCTAGGAACACTAATTCTGTTACTGAGATGGTCTACTCATGCACTTGTTTGCTATATTTGTCATGTTTAAATTAAGCAACAGCATCTCCCAGAACTAACTTGGGTACATTTCCAAAGTTTAAAAAAAAAAATGAGCCTTGTAGACAAATGGGGTTTTGAGATACTGTAAGGGAGAGGAGCATATAGCTGCGTCACAACCATGTAAAATTCTTGAAGTCAAATATAAATTTGGCCTATGAACATTACATTTGACAGGACTATGTTTGCAGTGATGTGCATTCATAAGTCTCTTGTGCACTGACTGAGAGACAAAATGTTGAAGGAATATTCCCAAATGCTGTTGGCTTCTAATTAAGATCTGAGTTAGTTTGAATTTTTACTACCTTCTGCTGTGCTTCAGGATCTTTTCTTCAGGAAAACTGTGTATGTGTCAAGGTTGATGGATCAGTGGGAATTTAGGTGTGGAGGCCTTTCCAAGGAAGGCATACTGCAACTACGTGGTACAACTACAGTAGCTTCCTGTTTGTTAAACCGCTATTCCAAGAGCCATGCAGTCACCAAGTTTGAACAACTGAGGGGGTGGGTGAGATAAATGAGCAGAATAGGAGGGTGATACTCAGATAAATCTTAAGAACACATTTATTTAGCAAGTCTTCTGTATCTGTTGTGTGTGTTAAGGGCCTTCACTTCGGAGCTGGACCAAGTCCATTATCTGATGTCTCTTTTTACTGAGAAGCAAACACCTTGGTCTGTTCTTCTACCCGTTGTCCTCAATGTCTTCATTCACTTTAGAGCTGGAGTGTGGAGTCTTAAATGAGTTCTTTCAGTCTTTGACACGAATAGGCAAAAACTTTTCATGAGAAAGGATTTGATATCATTAGTGTTGACTGGGGAAGGGGAAGAAGAGCAGCAGCTGATTTCCCACACTGGGAGCCTTTCCTAATTATGTCACATGTTTGCCTGGATAATGAACATGGTTTTATTTCTCTAAAAGCATATGGAAGTCAAGTGACTCTTAGAAGTGAGGCACATGCAGCCCTGTACAGATCTTCCTTGGAGGGGGTGCGGGATTAGCAATTGCGGTGGCTGCACTGCTAACCTTGGGTGTAAGGAAGACAATCTGTACTAACCCCTGCATGAAACAGACTGAGCCAGAGTTGTGTCAAACAGTATTATTTAAAGCAGCATTCTCAATTTATGTTACATATAAGTATACACTAGGAAGCGGGAGCATGAAGAGCAACAATTGAACTTTAGTTTAAACTTAGCAAAAGTATTGTAACATGCTTTTTTCTGTAGAGGTTTGTGCCTTACCACAATTTGCTTTTTTGTATACTTGTGGAATCAATTATAAGCATCACTAACACTTCTATAATGAAATAGGGTTTTTTTTTTTCAGGAAGTATCCAGGATGAGAGAAAAAATAGATACTTTGCCACCTATTAAAACCTCTGAAGCCTGTAGAAAAGCACTAATTCATTAGACCTAAAGGCTAGCATATTAAATAAATGCATTGTAACACTTCATATTGCAGACTAACTCTTAGTGTATTATGGTCTTAATCCAGTGCTTGTACACTGACCAGTGTGGGAACTGTTGTAGCAGTTCCAGATCCTACAGTCAGGTTATGGTGCTGAATCCTAAGCCTGATCATAAAATTGCATGTCTTATGTTTTCTTGTAAGATTAGTGCATGGGCATTTTTAGACTGGTCCATGAAAGTGTTTGACATAAGGTTTCTGAATGAAGATGAGTAAAAATCTCTGAATACTGTATGATAAAAGCATTATCCAGTTCCTGATTGAATATGCCTAGCCATGCTTTTGGATTGTAAATATTTAAGCCGTAATATTTAGTTTTTACTGTGGCTTTTAATTCAAAATAATTGAGTTAAGTTTCTCAAAAGCTAGAATTTATTTTGGTACAGGAGCCCAAGTATGTTTGAAGGAAGCTTTTGTAATTTCTTGCATTCAGAATGTGTCTGCCTTAAATATGTAAGTGTAAAAAGGCCTTGGAGACTGCATGAACTCCTTGGAATATACAGCTTATGAAATTCTCTTATTAGGAAATCTGTGTTATTGGATGGCTTAAGAGTGGACAGTTACTGAGACCTGAAATGCTGATTTAGTGGTGACTTGCTTTGTTAGCCTGCAGCCTTAGGGATGTGGCAATAAGTGGTAGCAGACTTAAGCAGCGTGGGCGTTAAAGAAATTTGGTGTTAATCTGACTTGGTCATTCTGTGCTGATTATTGCTTTCTCTATTTCTAGCGCACTAAGGACAATGAAGTAAGTCTTAAGCTATCCCTTACGCAATTGCAGCTTGCTACTTAAATCAGGCTGGGTGAAAGAAGAACAAAAGCACATGAGTTGTCTTTCCAAGGTCACTCAGATTAGTCATGTGCAGTAGGATTTGCTTTGAATTCTTACCCGCACTTGTGAACTCCAGTCTGAAATTGGTACTGACTAATTTTTTCTTCCTGCCTAGTGTCAGTTTTATTTTGTAGCACTCTTTATAGGAGTTGGCTGACATGCAGCTTTTTTTTTTTAAGGTATTTTCAAAAGGAATAATTCAAGATTGATGGATGAAATTTTAAAACAGCAGCAAGAACTCTTGGGTCTGGATTGCTCCAAGTACACCGTGGAATTTGCAAATCAAGACAAAACTGGTCAAGGTAAGATGAACTGCAAGAGGGGCTTGGTATGCCTCTAAATAGCTGTATATCAGTTGTTAACTCTGCTTTTACTTAAACACATTCCTACGTACAGTGTCCTTTTTCTTCATTAAGAACCGATTATCAGAAAACATGCAACCTTCCTGGGCTAGTATTAAACTTCCTTTGTGCTTGCTTGTTCTAAACTAACAGCAAAGCATTGCTCTCTCCTTGCTCTAGTAATAATTTCTGGGTGGTCTGATCTCTCCTTCCGTGACCCCTTCAATGCAGCAGTGTACCTCAACTCCCCAGTGTTTCAGTGAAATGAATTCTTTTGCTGTGAGTTGAAAAAGCACTAAAGTGTAAGGGGACTGATGTCAAGTTAACAATGTGTGTGCTTCCATCTTTCCAAACATACACCTCAAAGTGGGAAGGAAGAAGGGAAAGAGCAAGAATGTTGGTTGTCATGGCAAGGTATAATGCCATCAGGAAAGTAAAGGGTGCAAGTTAAAAAAAATTTTGGTAATAATAGCTTTTGCATGTATATAGATGTGGAAAGCAGGAGTATGTTTCAAGGTTAGTGTTCCTTAGACAGTAGTATCTGCTATAAGTACTTATTTACTCATCTGCTGCCTAAGACAAATGCTAGAAGTCTGTTCAAAATATAATGACTCACAGGCATGTACTTAAATCAGGCGTTTGTCTTAAAGGGATTGGCTGATACAGCTCTCCCAATTACGACTTGTAATATTTAAATAGGTCTTTATACGTATAAAGTACCTAAACAACCCTTATGTTTTAAGATCATCATAGTTCAAAGACTTAGAAAAAGACTGCACAAGCTGTAGTACATTTAGCTGTATTTAAAATGCTGCTTGCAAGTTTTGCTTCCCTTATGAGAGCTGACAGGATACCAAAATCCATTGTACCAGTTTTTCGGTATAAAGTTTAATGTTGTAGCATGAGCTGGCCTTATGAAGAACTTAGCCTAAGATGCTAGCATTTATGTGGAAGAACCCAAGTTTCATGCTATTTCTTTTTCTTCCTGTGAAGTTTGAAGTAACCAGCAGAAACTGGGGTAGACAGGCTATTAATGTCTTAAACTCCAGCATACTTAGCTACACTTAACCTAAGTTGGGATATTTATGTTCATACCAAACAAACTACTGAAAGACTTCTCAGACTTGCTGATGGAAAGAGTGCATTTAAATGTCAGGAACCTTTTGTGCTGGAAGCTGTGAAAAGCAGAGGTGTTTTCTGTTCTCTTTTTAAATTTTTCATTCTTTTTTAGAAGGCTTCACAGTCAGATCAGATGCTTCATATTTTCAGCTGAAAAAAATGACATCTATCAGTTTATTAGTACCTGCAGTTTTTCACTTCTGAAAAACAAAATTACATGTATTACATTTAGGGATACTGGTAAATATTTTTAACGTAGGTTTGATGCAAATTTGCAAATCAAGCAATATCAAGGAACAATTATTTTCATCGTGGTAGCTTTGGATAGATGAACTGAGGGGGTTTAGGTGTTCTTATGAATTTTGGCTGTACTGTGTGGTCCTTTGCAGTCAGGTTCTGCAGTTTTAAGAAATGTTATTTTTAAGCATCTGGTTATAACTGTCATAAGTTTAGTATCAGTCTAAAGTGTTGACACTTTGGTATTTAACCCACTTAACTTCAAGCCAGCTATAGTGTACCATCTGTGGCCTTCAGCTTCCTTGGCAAGTTTACCTCTTAGGTACCTTAACCAGAACTGACAATGATGCGAGTCATGTAGTGTGAGAAGACTCTTGCCTCTCAATAGTGTAGACATTAAGATAATTATTGTTGTGAAATGTCCTCTTAAGTCACTGACATAATTACAGATGAAGAGGTGAATTCTGGAATATTATCTTGTTCTTAGCTTCAATGTAGCAATCTTAGATCTTTATTGTAACTCTTGCATCAAGATGCTGTGATGAGATTGAGGGCGGCCCCCACCTTAATCATTTTGTCATGTGAATGTACACAGTAGTTGTTAAAAACACTATCCTCTTCTAGGGTAGAAATTAGTTTGTTGGGTTGGTTTTTTTCCTTTCCCTGAACCCCTTAAGCTACTATCCAAGCACCTTTCCTCTCAGTGCTTTGCCTGACAGCATAAGAACCAATCCAAATTTCCTGGAAGACTACATTTCGACTGAATTAAACCCCTTCTCACAAGACTTCTCAAAGTAATTGTCTTAAGTTTGTGTTTTAGTAATACAGCAAATCCAGGAAACTTTTACCCACTTCTCTAAGCCATAGATGAGGTATATCTGTGACTAGTTGTAATATATGAAGTAAACTACAAGTTACTTTCAGTTGTATATGTGACTATCTGAAGCACATGCAAAACAATTATATTTCTGTTGCTTTTAAACTATGTTTTGTGCTTTCAGTTTTAAATTGCCAATCTACATTGAAGGTGCTGTCTCCAGAAGATGGAAAAGCAGACATAGTCAAAGCTGCTCAGAACTTCTGTCAGTTGGTAGCACAGCAGCAAAGAACACATTCAGACCTGGATGTGAATATGTTAGACAACTTATTAAGTAGTAAGTATAATATGGTCTTGGGGGAGGGGGGGGAAGAGTACTCAATTCATAACAATTTGGTTTCTAGTATATTTATTGCTTGGAATGTATGCATCTTGATGCTTAGTCTATCAGAGTAAGTTATGATTATTGCTTTTAGGCTTCTGTTAAAAGTTTCTTACTGGTTTATTGCCTTTTGAGCTGCTTCTCTAAGCAGAAAAATTCTTTAGCATAAATATTAAGGTAAATTGTAGAATTTTGGCTTTTCAGAATTTACAGCCTCTGTGGTATGTTCTGCAATGAGCTTTTTTAAAAGTACTGTTGGGGTCACCTAAAACTAGACTATTCTAACTTAGATGAACTTCCTGCAAGTTGCAAACGTGGGTGGGCAGAGTCTTTTCCAGATCTGGTTACAGCGATTAAAGCTGTTGCTGCTGCCTGACTACTACTCTGAATGCAAATGAAAGAGCACTTGCTATTCTTTAGCTGCTGTATAACCCACACTAGCTTAGTTATCTTCATTACTAATTCATGCAGATTACTGACTCTGCACTGAGATGTGTGGCTACACGCAAGAGCTATGAAAAGGGCAGGACTGCCCTAATAGCACACCTGGGAGAAGTAGTTTAGAATTAGCATCCACTTTTCTGATGGTACTATGGAGCTATAATGAGTTGCTCAGCTTGCCTAGGTGATCCGTGCATGTTAATTGCAGCTGTAATTAGCTTGGGAGGGTTCAGGTTTCAGATTGCACACTTGAACTTGGATGCCTTTAGGCACTTACTGTAGTGTGGTTCCCATTAATTGGACTTTAGAGAGTGATTTTTTTTCTTTCTCATGTGGGTGGTCAGCTGAATTGCTCTGTGGACAGACTTCCATGGCAGTTTGGCAACTTCAGACTGAATTCCATCTCTGTTGTCATCATCGTCCTGTAATGGAATTATTAAATGTCTTTAATAAGGCACCTGAAGAAGAACTTAGGACATCTATTCTGTTATACCCCAAAGGCAATTAAAGGAAATTAACAATCGCTTCTTCAGAACAGTCACTAATTTAATGGAGAACCAGTGGCAATTGTTACCTGTGTGTGTATTTTGGTCAGTGATGTTTAACTGGATCTTTTCAAACTTGTTGGGGGTCTTCTGTCTGGATATATTAAAAGTATTAGGTCCAGTCTTAAAATTAGCAGATTTATTTTTGAAGTATTGCATGCTAGGTGAGCACAGAAAGAGAAATCTAATCTGTCAAAACTATGGACTTTGAAACAGGCCGCTTCATGTATGTGGCTAATAACTAAGGCTAATATCTGTAACTCCTCCTACTTATTAATTTATTTAATGTTTAGGACATTGTTGGAGGTGAAGTATTTCATGACTTATTTAGCAGCAGCTTTTGAAACTTTGTTTTACTTGTAGGCAAATTTCGTTTGTGTGCAGTTTTAATGGAACAATATTGAATGTAAGCATCTGTGCGTTACTGATTTGAGAGCGTGTTCTGAAAAGCAATGCTTGAGTAGTTTTATTTTTAGGGTTTGCATTCATAGTGTCTTACGTAAATCTTTGGAGTTTCACATTTTGATTTAAATACCTGTTAATGTAGTTTTTAAACTTTTTGTTCATGTTTAGGGTGCAGTTATTGAAGCCTAGTCCTAAAATGGTATGGTTCTAGCTTGTCATGTGGCTTTTCTTGTTCTTAATTCAGTCATGCCCTTAATTCTTACAGCTTGAGTTTTCTTTCAGTGTAAGAGTACTTTCTTCTGAGCAATGCCTTAGCTAACCAGCTTGTTTTCAGAAAAGTAGGTGCCAGCTGCATTTTAATATTGTCTCTACTTGCTGTCCATCTGCCTTCCAGCAAAGAACATGACTATCAATTAAGGCTCCTCAAGTTGCCCTGTAAAATCTATGTGGAGAAGAGAAGGGTAGAGTTATCAGCTCTAAAATTCCTTCATGTTCCCCTCACAGAACTCCTGACCTACAAGGGATGTTGCCAGATTCCCACCCTTTGAATGTGCAAGTCTTTTGGCCTCTTCTGTTTTTTTAAGTCTGCTCCCAAATCCTTCTATCTTGTGTGTGCTAAACTGGACTGCTGTAACTCTAGTAGTTCTGAGGGAGCTTCCACATGTAAATTATCTGTAGCGCTGATACGTTTAGGTAGAGAAATGGATGCAGAGTGGAAAGCACAGTACTGTGGTTTTTAGTAGGCTGTTCCAACAGTAATACTACAATGTACATTTTCATTTTCCTTCAGATAGGAACCAGAAGGAAATGTTAGCATTAATTGGGCTCTCTGAAGGTCTTTTCCTGTTTGAAAAGCCATTGCAGTGTTGAAGATCCTGCTGCTGTACCAGCTGAGGAGTACTCAGCTATTGAATCAGCTGATGAGTAAAGCTGTCCACTTCCTCCAGAGTCCCACTTCTAAGTCTTCACTGCTTCCCTGCAAAGCTCTTTCATGCTAACATGCTAGCTTTTGAACACATAAGTGGCTTTTGCTTTGCTATTTTTTTCTTAACTTCGAGATAAGATTTGGACTGTGACATGAGACACTCATACCTAAAAACTTTATCCTTCCTTAGAAATGCACATGCTTGGGAAAATAGCTTCTTTACCTCTGGTAAAAGGATGACTGTTGTGATGATTCAGTGGGAGGGAGGATGTGAACTTTTTGAAAAATCTCCAGCTTCAGTTTCAAAACCTGGGCAGAGCAAAATCTGACCTTAGTTTCCTTTTCTGTTATTCCTGAAGTTAAGTTCCTCTACAACTAATCTGAAAATTGTCAAAATCTCTTGACTGTTTTTTTTAGTGGAGTTTTTTTTAAGCAAATGAGGGAAGAATTGAGAAATAACATCTGAAGCTTGGAGTAAGTAGGCTGTATTAAACTTTATCTGCTAAAGGTAATTACCCAGTATAAGCACTCTTGCACTTAACTTGTAGAATTAGTGGATAATGGAAGGGGTGACAAGAAATAGCCTACAATAATCATGACTAATTGCATCATTATAGCAAAACAGTTATGACTGCTGGAATGCTTTTCAGATGAGCTAGGTAGGTGCAAGAGGAACAGTTTAGTTTTAGTTTCTTGGGTCCTCTTGGGGTGCTCTACTGGTTTTCATGTGTTGCTCTAATCAACTTGCTAGATTTAGCAGGGAAAGCTGGACTCAGACTGCTCATTCTAAGCCTATTTCCTGTCTGTCAGTTTTAGCCTGGCGTAGCTTAGGCATTGCAAAAGTGTATGGAAGGGAGACAGAGGCAGTGGTGTTTGGTCACTAATTGTCTTCAGCCTCAGAAGATGAGTAGCATGCTCTCATGAAGGAAATGACTGGCTGGAGTTTTAAGGTATGGGTAGTAAGAGTGTGGGCACCCAGTGAAATTCATCAGTATTATCTAGCTCTGCCCTAGAAGGGGTCAGGTTGTCCACATAGTAACAGAAAAAGAAATACTGCCCTGTTCTTCCTTGCTGATCTAACCAGAAAGATGTCAGCTGCAACAATGTGCTTGAAATTTCATAGTAAGTTGATTCTAAAATTTCCGTCTGGTCTCATACTGAGAAAGAGACAAGTCATCTAACAGGGTATTTTTTTTTCTTAATGGTCTGTAATACCAATATGTTCTTCAGTGAAACCTCCTTATGCTTTTTTTTGTTTATAGTCCTTTTACTCTACTTGACAGCAGCCCCACATAGTTAACTAAGGACTATAGTAGGTAGAGTCAGGCTACAGCATGTTCTGTGCTACTAAAATCAAGTTTGTCAAGACAAAACTAGAACAAGTTGGATTAAACAGCATTGTTAAGGTTTGCTGTTACTCAAAACAATGTAACTGTTCCAGTAACTTCTGTACAAAGTCCTTGAAAACTACCTGATGTAAAAATAACAGTCCTGCAGTGGCTGCCTAAGCTTTTGCTAAGTTGGTCGTTCAGGTGTTGCAAGACCAGTCTGTCCTCTTGGGCTTTTAATTGTTAACTTGTCCTTGGGACCTTCATTTTTTAAAAAAAAAAAGGCATTTAGTGAAAAAGCATCCTCTGATGAATTTAATAAAACCTAATGTAACTTGTTATTACAGGTACAAATGGATTTCCCGATCCGGATTTAGTCTTGAAGTTTGGTCCTGTGGACAGCACATTAGGATTCCTTCCATGGCACATCAGACTGACAGAAATCATGTGAGTTGCTTATAAATGTTGGGAAACACACTGGAATAATATCTGGCTAAACAAGTCTTTATGACGTGGTTTATGGAACTGGCCAAAAGGGGAGATCCAGCTAAACAAGTGTCTGGAGATGGATTTGAGGGTATTTAAAAATTATTAAATGAAACCTGTCAGACATTCATTGTTGGTTTTTTAGCCTTGACTAGGCAAAAGCAGGCTTCATGCCTCAGGTTTAAGGAACAACTTCTGACACCACCTAGTCTGTGGTCCAGTCCCATTTGACAGTGTTCCTTACATCAGTGTTGCTTTTCTGTGGCTTTCAGGTTTCTGAAAGGGAAACTTGGGATACAAGAGAAATGGGATAATATAAGATGATCACACCTATGGATTACTTTTCAATTTTAGTAGTAACTGAACTGACTAGATTTGCTGAACTTCTTAAATCCAAGAGCATTTATAGCGCCTTGGAATGTGTGGGCAACACCTGTGCTGCTTCAGCTTTTCACTGATTTGAAGGGCCCTGTGTGCTCTAATGGGAGGCTTTGGTTTAGAGGGTGACTGGTTTAGTTACTTGAGTTGAGTGACAATAACCATGTTGAGAACAACTTCACAAGGTTACTGAGACAATAGCTTGCTTTTAGTGATATTCCTGAGTGGCTGTATGAATAGTGTAGTGTTTATAAAAGCTTATTTTAATGTTTCTAACTTGCTTTCTCAGTTCTTTACCTTCCCACCTAAACATCAGCTATGAAGACTTTTTCTCTGCCCTCCATCACTACGCAGCCTGTGAGCAACGCTGGGGAAAGTGACTTTGGGCTGAGTGCATGGAGTCAGGCTTTCTGTGGGAAGGAATTGATGTCTGTTTACAAGCACCTGTGACCCATAAGTCTGGTTCATAGTCCTTTCTTAATTTATCAAAAAAAATTCAATAAAGTGTCTTACCTTTCTAGAGAGTCTGTGTGAATGCCTGAGAATCTATGGGGATGGAAATTCACAGATTCCTGTTTGAAAAAGACAGACAGTTACTAAGAACAAAGCTGAATTGCCTCACTTTGACGTTCAAGTGTCAAAATGAACATGCAAGATTTAAGTCTTGTGAAATCTGCAGGACAATGTAAATAGGAGTTCCGTGCCCTGAAGGTCCTTAGAACCAAGAAAGAACTCCCATCTTTCTTTCTTCTTAATTCTTTATGGTCAGGCATTTCAGAGCTAATGGTTTATCTTCAGATATATTTACTATATAATATGTGAATTCTAGAGAAGTTGGTTTTGTTAACTGAAAATAGAGACTGCAGCTTGGCTGGGATGACTAAGCCAGCTGTAGGTGTCAAATTCTAGAAATACTGAGAAGATTCCATAAAAAGGGATGGAGGCTTCTATGGTAAGTGGATTAGGCAGTCCGTGTTGCACTATCCAGCTTTTTTTTTTTTTTAAGTGGTGGAATGAAAGTATTCCTACAGTCCTGAGTGAATGCAACATCTCTCAGCATCAGGTCAGTTTTCCATTGGGAATAAGCATAAACAGTACTATGTATTGTTTGTATACCTGTTTTCCCCATAACATGCTCACTCAAGGTAACAAGCAGGATAAGGCTCTGGCATCATTTGCTGAAAAGATTGGAAAATGGGTTGGGTCAACTTCCATGGCTAAATGTGATTTGCTGCTTGTACTTGTGTGCCCAGCAAGGGAGTCTGCTAAAGCCTTTTATTATTTTTATTTGTTCTGGACTGAGCATTAGAAGTTTGAATGGGAGTCTGACGTGACCAAGAAGGAAAATGAAGTGAAACTGTACTACTGTATTTCAGCACTGAGATAACTAAGTAGACATATTGGCTAAATGGTCTTCCTCATGGAATGCCCTGTTTGAGTTACATTCCTATTGCTGGAAGTAGTTTAAAATTGCAATTTTATGGCTGCATTTGGATAAAGCGATATCTTTAAATCTGTATTACTGGAGACAGAGTTTAATACTGCAGCCTTTTGCCCTGCAGGCTGCAGAACTGTTCAATGCTTCATTCTGGAAGTGTTTCCTGTTTTCCCCTCCTCCCCACTCTTCAAAATGAGCCTGGCTTTATCTCCTTTCGGACAGCCATGTCACTAGAAGGGAAAACAACTGTTTTTAAAAGAGAATTGCCAGATTTTAAGTGAATGTCTGCCTCATTGTGAAATGGTGTATTTTAACTTGTTGCTTGATGTAATGTTATAAAGCAGATTGCATAAACTCTTAGCTGCAATTTTTCATCATACTAAGGTTAGATTGCAGAAAAGAGACCCGTGGTCTACTTTATCTCATAAAAAAGAAAGGGATACTCTATAAATTAACTAAGGGTTTTGACATCAAATAGCTTTCCATAGGAGCTGGAATACTCAGAGTACACTTTGTAGACTGGTCTCTTGTGTGTGCCAGGTCCTGTATTACAGAGAGGGTGAACAGTTGTGCAATGTTTCCTGGGCTCTGTCATTGACATGGGCAAGTTTTCTCACTGAGTGTAAAGTTCAACTTTTTTGTGGGGAGTGGGTAGCCTGTTGAAGGGTATCTGGAGTATTGATGTTTATCTGTAATACGAATTTTGTTTCATTAAAATGCAAAGTTGTGTTTACGTTCCAATATGTAAGTGTTACTGCGTCACTGAAACAGTTCTGGTGCTGGCAGTAATGGCAAAAGCTTAGTTTAGCCCTCATTAGTAATGTATTTTTTATATTTGTATCAAACTGCCAAAGAATACTTCTCATACCTGAGTTCCTTCAGTCCTCAAACTTCTGCATCTCTCAGCTAAAAAGATGTGTTTAATATTAGAGACAGATCTCAAGGCCTGGGGTTTGTCTGTAGAGGGTTGCTTAATAAAACTAAAATGATTAGTTCAGCTGCATTTATTCAACTTTAATCTCTTCTGATGGCTAGTTTAATTGTGAATTAAGTGTTCCTCCTGGAATTAATGTAGTTGAACTAATCCACGTTATCACTTAGTTGGGATTATTTTACTGTCCCTGTGTGGGCAGTCTGCAGTGAGGTGTGCCAAAAGCACTGTGCATATCCAGACTTGATCTCTGAATGTACGTCCTTGCCCTTAGCACCTCTCCCCAGCTTGTTCTGTGTGAAGGTCTGTGGTATCGCTGTGACATGTTTGGGTACCTGTACATAATGTGTAAAATGAGTTTTTATGATTAGGGAATCGATTTATTGAGCTTTATTATTGAAAGCTGAATCTGTAAAACAAAAAACCAATAAAAAACTATAATCTTTCTACAGGCTATGGTGATACATGAATATTTTGGAGGTTTGGCTTGGGCGATGCAGCCTAATTCATGTTGCTACATCACTCTGGGGAAATAGAGAACTTCAAATGTTGTGGGGTTTGTGCTTTTCTTTAATTACTTTCTGTAGTGTAAGAACTGGGCAAATTTTTCATCTACCACTTCCAACTTTTTAGATGCTTTTGTGAAAGCTTTCATAGTAAAGCATTTACTGTAAAAAGACTTCTTTGATAGTCCTGGGAACTTGCTAAACTTTTTCCTGGCTACTAAAAAGCTTGCTTCCTCTCCCTGCTGCTGAGTCAGTCCTGGGCCATGACCTGTGCTGGGCTTCCTGCCAGCCCCGCTGTGGAACAGGGTGAAGTGAGGGTGTGGTGTGGAAGAAGCCTCTGCAATCTGAGTGATGCCTGGACGCTGAGCAGGAAAGGGGAAGCTTGTGTTCAGGTAAGTTCTGAAAATGCACTGGGAATTGTGGTGCCAAGCTGACCTTGAGCCAGCCTACAACAAAGGCCAGTGGTGTACCAGGTTGTGTTAGGAACAGTGTTGCTGGCACATCAAGGGAGGTGATCCTTTCCTCTCAGATCTGGTGAGACATCTGCAGTGCTGTGTTCAGAGCTGGGCTTCCTTGGTACAAGAGAGACATGGACTTAGTGAACCTAAGTCCACCATTTGATGATTAGGAAGTGGAGAATCTCTTGTACAAGGAGAGGCTGGGAGCTGGAGCTGCTCAACCTGGAGAAGGCTGAGGAGGGGCCTTACCAACACAAATACATGATGGAAGGGGGAGTAAAACCAGCCAGGCTCTTCTTGGTGGTGCTTAGTGGCAGGCTGAGAGGAAATGGGCATAAATTGAAATACAGGAGAATGTTGAAACATCAGGAAAACCTTTTCCTATGAGGATGGTCAGAGAGTGGAGCAGGTTGCCCCAGAGCCCCTAAAGGCTGTGGAGTCTCTTTCAAAACTAGTATGTGTACATGGGGATGAGTGTAGGACTAGATCACCTCCAGACATGCCTTCCAACCTCAGCTGGAGCTGGCTCTAGGGTGGTGTTAGGTGTGGTGCTGCTGGGCTCTCCTACCTCAGCTGGTTTTTAGTAGTCAGCAGTGGAGACTTGCTGCAGTTAATTTGCTGTTTCAATAGCAAAGAATATTAGAGCTTTCTGTATGGTGGAAAATTCGTCTTCAATTGCACCAATGTGAGAGCTCCCATTCACAGTAACTGCTACTCATTAACAAATGATTCAAATTTCTATATATTTCCTCTTTTTTTCTCTTCCAAGTGTGCCTGGTAGCTGATCTAGTAAAGGAGCTAGATGAGATTCTGAAATAGTTGCTTTACAGCAGGGAATTTGGGGACATGGACAATAATACAGCTGTTACAGAAAAGAGGCCTACAAAGCAGTTTTTGAAATTATGGTGCTTTTTAGGACTTCTTGTATGAACATGCACTAAGCAACTGTACAGCATGGCATGCTGCACTGAGTTGAAGACTGGTAAGCGAGTAGAAGGTAAAGTAGAGGTCATTCTTTATAGAAGAAAGTATACTCTTGCACACTTGCACATCTGTAAGTGCCTCCTAAAGTACTTCCCAAAAATGACAAGAATATATAACCTGCTGGTTTGATTTCCTGTGTATTTCATGAATTCAGCTTTTATGTGAAATCATAACTATCCTGAATAGTCCCCTATGTTTAAGACAATGGCATATTTTTGTCTTTACTGTTGAAATAATGTTTCGCTATTACTCATGTTTATTCACTGGCAGTGAGAGATAGATATATCTATAAAATCAGAGGGTGGGTGCAGACTGTTTTGGTCTTTGTTTGCTGATCCTGAGGTAGCCTTGCAGGTAGGCTTTGTCCTGCATTGGACTTGTGCAGGAGGAGCAGTGGGGGCATGGGGACAGGTGCTCTACTTAATGTAGCTTCTTCCATGCTGTCATCTTCTCTGGGGCCACGGCCCCCCTCAGTCCTCTGCTTCTTGAAAAGACGTTCTCTTTGCTGCTCCCAAGCACTTAATGCAACAGCAGCAGCTTCAGCTCAGGGGTGAGGAAGGGCCTGGAGAATAAGGCTGAGTTGTTGCCCAGCCTATGCAAAGCCTTCTAACCAGGGTTGCTGTGAAGGTTACCATCTGTCCATTTTTCAGCACACCATGGATGAGTGTAAACAACTCCTAGCTGTCTTCTATGAGCTAAGCTACTTTGATAAGCTTGAAATGTTCAAGCAAATGAATCAAAGGCCATGTTTTAAAGCCCACAACTTATTTTTCCTCTGATCTGCCAAATTAAAAGGGAGAGAGACTTGCAAGCCCTTCCACTGCTGTATGTTTATCTTTGTTAAATGATGTGAGACCTCCTTGATTTCCATTGAATCACTGCTGAGAGCTGTAGGATTATTCCCTAATTGCATCCAAAACAACTTTTTTGGATGATAAATAATATTATGTATTATACAGAAGCACACTTCCACCTAAACTTTGAAGTGCTTCACAAATTAATGTTTAATGAAACTGTTCGCCTGGAGGGTTTTGCTGTTCTATGTAACTGGCTGAATACACACAAGCCAGGGTTCTTTCATCTCCTTGACAAGCCTTACTGCTTTAATATAGCACATTTTCTCCGACTGTGTGCAGTCAGTCAGTTCTCAGTTTTCTATACATCTCTCTGGCCTGCAAAAATACTACCTTGTCCCCCCAAAAAGCCCACATATAGTAGGAGACCCTAATGGATGGATCATATAGAAAATACACTTTTTGGGGAATGTTAATGGAACAAAACATGACTCATAAATGATTTTGTAATACAGTTCATGGTGGTGAACTCTACTATGTTTTTGTGTAGTGGGTGTGCTGGTTGACAGCTGGCTACACATGAGCCAGCGGTGTGCACAGGTGGCCAAGAAGGCCAGTGGCTTCCTGCCTTGTATCCAAAATAGTCGGACCAGCAAGACCAGGGAACTGATTGTCACCCTGTACTCAGCACTTCAAATCCTGTGTCCAGCTCTGGACCCCTCACCATAGGAAGGACACTGAGGGGCTGGAGCATGTCCAGAGAAGGGCAGTGAAGCTGGTGAAGGGTCTGGAGCACATGTCCTGTGAGGAGCAGCTGAGGGAGCTGAGGTGGTTCAGCCTGGAGAAAAGGAGGCTCCAGGGAGACCTTATCACTCTCTACAGCTGCCTGAGATTGTAGCCAGGTGGGGTTAGTCTCTTCTCCCAGGTAATAATGATGGGACATAGCCTCAAGCTGTGCCAGTGGAGATTCAGATGGGACATCAGAAGAAATTTCTTCACAGAAATGGTGGTTTAGCATTGGAATGGGCTGCCCAGGGAGGTGATGGAGTCACTATCCCTGGAGGTATTCAAGGTATGATTGAATGTGGCCTTTAATGCTGTGGTCTAGTTGACAAGGTGGTGATCTGTCAAAGGCTGGACTTGATCTCAGAGGTCTTTTCCAACCTCAGTGATTCTGTGAATGTTAGAAGCCCAGTAGCAGACAAACTGAGATGAAGCATTTGTTTTATTACTTGGCTCTAGGTGTTTGTTGTAATTTTAATGGAAAATTTCTCTGAGTCAGCTATCAAAGTTAAAAGCTTCCCATTAGGCTTTATGTTCTATAATTCTGCAGAAGTTGCCACTTTGTTGGTAGGGTGCCTAGTATGTTTTGCAAGCACAAAGGTGTCTGAAAATGAAATTTCCAAGGGGTGCTCTCTCTGAATCTGGCAGTGCAAGGATGTTTTTGTTAAACTGATGTCGTGAGTCATTCTGCAATTTGCAGTATTTAGAGTTGACATCCAAATAGAATCTCCTCTTTTTAGCATGACAGAGGAGTCATGCTGTTGGAATTGGAACACCAGAAGATAATGGCTTTATGAAAATAACAATGTCTTACACAGAATTAAGTGCTGTGCTGGTCCTGATTCTTGGTAGTACAGTGACACTGAAAGAAAACAGAGTAAGATGGTAATAAGAATTATAGAATAGCAGGAAAATTTTGCTCAGGAGGAAGGTGTCTGGAGATCACCTAGTCCAGCCTGGGTTTCAGTTTTTCATGGTCCTTTTCCAGCACTTCATCCCTGCTAAGTCTCTCTTGCAGAGGTGGGCTGCTGTAATTCAGTACCCTAAACTGGTGGCTTTAAGGTGTGAAAGAAAACTCGGGAAGGTTTCACAGATGAGGCCAAGTGTTTTGTCTTAGACACTGTCAGGCTACACACTTCAGGGTTGGAGAGGAAACATCAGGGTCTGGGAAGCTGCCCTGGAGAAGGCCCTGGCAGTCTCATTACAACAGAAGCAGCTCCTGGTCCTCTCTATCTTTTATAGCAGAAGCTTGGGTTTTCACAGATTCACCTTGCAAATTTTATGAGTGGCTTATATATTTTAAAGTACTTTTAACTGATCAAAACACCTGTAATCTCCTTCATGCAGCAACTGACAGCCCATGCAGCCTGTCTCAGGAGCTCACTGGCAAGCCATGTGTCAGCTCTGGGGTGGGCCTAGCTCACTGCCCATCCCATTGCTTCAACACCAGGGATGGTGGCACAGGACTAGCAGGACTGTCCAGCAATGGCAACACCATTTCTTAACCCTTGGCTTCATTACTGAAGCCCTGTTCAGTCTGATGAGCCTCTCTGTGCAAGCACATTCGGGAGATATAAAACACCATGTCTGATGATGATCACTACCTTCCATTTATCTCCGTGTAGCTGCTTCTGACCACATTTTATTTAGCTGGCTGGCTACAACAATCTCTGCAAGCCTGCGGCCTCCTCCAGCTCAGAGCAATTCCTCTGAATGTTGTGTTGGCTTAGTCCTCTGACTGCTTGTGCCCAGGAGGGAGCTGGGCAGAGCCTGCCTGTTATACCTCAGGGGGAAGGCAGAGGTGTGAGTGGTGCCTGCCAGTGCATCAGCAAGGAGCCCTTCACGGCAGCGCCTTGTCTCCCAGCCACAGCTCCCTTCCCCAAAACCACCTGTCACCTTTTCCCCACCTCTGCAAAACCCTACTCTTCCTGTGTGGGCAGAAAGCCTCCACCTGGTCCTACACGTCCCTTCTGCTCTCACATGACTCAAATCTGGTTGACAAGAACATGTTGAAGACCAGTTTCTTTCCTTGGAGGCCCTTCATCCTTCAGGATCCCCTCATGAAGGCAAAAACATGGGAGGAAGCTCCTCTCCATGCAACAGATTCCCAGTAGGAGCCTGTGGTACTGCAGCTGCAGCTCTTGCTAGTAAGGCTTTCAAGCTCTCCCAATTAAGTCTACCCTCGTTAAGAAGCTTTTTTTTTTTGAAATGAATTAAAAGTTGACTTACTTTGAATGTGTGTGGTTTTATTTGTAGTGAATCTTTAAAATATGTGAAATGTGTGGGAGGTGACAGCAATGCTGGAAGATGAGTTGTTGGGGGATGTCTTTTCAATTGAAAGAGAAAAGAAAATTAAATTTCAATTTATGCATCATCTCCAGTATGAATTTAAAAGTGCATAGGAATGGGAGTAAAAAGATAAAACCTATTATATTGACACCAGCTCAGCTACATTGCACACATTGTCTATGTGCAAAACAAGCTCATTAATACCACAACAGTTGTGCAATATAATGAGTTTAATACTGCTGAGTTTTATTGCTTCCTGCTCTCCCTCATTTTACTGCTAGTGGCATATAAATCCTGATACGCTGAGATTGTGTTTATCCAATTTATCCTGTGCTTTTATTGTGACCAGGGTCAAATTAATCAATTTTTCCTGCATTTGAAGCAAGACCTGTGATTGTTACTGTGGTTGAGACTGCTAAGGGGGTGTTTTGCCTTCATGAGGCATGTACAGAGATGGGAACAATGATTGCAGCTGTTTGCACTGCACACAGGCTGGTGCAGCATGTGAGGGAGGTTGTGGAGACCTGCAGGCACAAGAGACAGCAGCCTTCTGCACGAGAGTTTTGCATGTGTGTTTGGAGACCTTTGCCACACCTCTGCTGGCAGTGTGCTACTGACCACAAACCTGAAATAAGCTTGATCTTAATTTCTGCTTTTTTTTAATGTTTGTAAAATGCTGGTTTTCTAGGGGACCAGGAAGGTGGAAGTCACTTTGCACACCAAGCTCCTCGGAGTTGTTAGGTTGTCCTATGTATGGACTTAAAAATAAATTAAATAAGAAACATAGAATCACAGAATCATTAAAGTTGGAAAAGACCTTAATCATCGTCAAGTGCAGCCTGTGCCTGAACACCACCATGCCAACTAAACCACAGCACTAAGTGCTGTGTCCAGTCATTTCTTGAATATTTCCGGGGATTGTGACTCCACCACTTCCCTGGGCAGCCTGTTCCAATTCTTGACAACTCTTTCTGTGAAAAAAATTCTTCCTGATGTCGAACTTGAACCTCCCTGGTGCAGCCTGAGGCCATTTCCTCTTGTCCTGTCATTAATTGTCTGGGACAAGAGGCTGAAGCACACCTTGCTACGACTTCCTTTCAGGTAGTTGTAGAGAGCTATAAGGCCTCTCCTGAGCCTTCTTTTTTCCAGGCTAAACAACCCCAACTCCCTCAAATGCTCCTCATATGATTTACACTCTAGACCCATCACCAGCTTCATTGTCCTGCTTTGGACACTTCAGCACCAAAATGTTCTTCTTAAAGTGAGGGGCTAGATAATGAGTGAAACACCTCCTAAAGCCTTGCTAAAAGTAATTGTAAACATCTGTGGCAGTGGACAGCAAAGCTGCAATCCCAGTCGCAAAGCAGAAGCAATGCTTTCAGCTCTTAAGGCACTCCACCTCACTTCCTGGCACTTGCTATTTGCCCTGTTGTGCTATAAACCTGCGAGGTCAGAGTTACATATGAGGATAGCAACACAAGAAAGGAACCATCAGCTCTGAAAAATAACTGCAAGCTGTTAGAAAGCTCCTTGTATATGATGTTTGCAGCCCTCGGCAAGCCACCGATGCATTACTGTAATAGCTGTGTTAAACTGTGGAAAGATAACTATAGGAAAATAGAATAGAAGTCTCAGGGTCACTGGTGTTTTATTCAGAAAATTAACTCTTTCTCATAGTGTTCTAAGGAGGCAAAAGAGGTACAGGGGGCCTATGGGAGGCCTGCTCTGGCTTCAGGAAGAGCTGTACCGTGCGTCTCAGATGCTGGCATTCAGAGATGATGTTAACTAAGCACAGCATGGATGGACAAGGGTGCCGTAGCTAAGGACAGAGCAAGGCTGCTCAGCCCCAGCACACTCATCAGCCCCCTGTCTCCCCCAGCCCTTTTCACAGCACAGACCCCGCAGGAGACATGGGAGCACCCAGCCCTGTAGCTGCGACCTCTCCTCTAACTCCTCGCTGCAGCTCATCTGCTGGTTCACCGGAGCACAGCCCTGCAGCTGTGCTCTCCCCCTGCCCTCTGGCAGTGTGTGGCGGAGAGGGATTTGGCCCCTCAGCTGAAAAAGCCAAGCCTTTGCTAATAGAGGGCATGAAACAGGCTCTACACAGATCCTCCCCAAGTGTGTGAGGCAAATAGCCACATTTGAGGATGTGCCATGTTTCAAAATGTGCAGAGCTCCCAAAACCCAGACAGGCTGTTTTAAGGTATTGATTTATCACGAGCCTTTCTTTACATGATATCATGAGTGGATTTTGTTACAGCATCTTATAGAGCCCTGGAAATGGCTTTATGTTTTGGAGATTTCAGGAGATCTTTTTCTTTCCCCTGCAGTATGCAGCTAAAACAGTTTTTGCGAAGGTGTAAATGCTCTTTAGGCAAAGCTCTCCCACTTCAAACACTGCCAAAATTTGTCTGAGCCATCACAACCCTTATGGCTCACTGTGGTATTGTTTCTGGTGTGTGGGCCAGGTTTATCCATCTTTTTCAGTTTTTAAGGAGTTTGCCAATGTAGCTATGCCCATTCTAGTCACAATTCCAAATCACCTTGCTGTTAGTTCCTACTGCTTTCAGTAACAGCCTCCTGCATCTTCAGGCACCTAAAGTTGTTGCACATCTGATCCCACACCTTGGTACAATGAATAGGAATGGGTCTGCTTGTAACAAAACTTGATAGTTGTTTGCATTTTTCACCACCTGACGAATTGGTATCAGTGCCTGTAAGGGTACTATATACATTTTTATTGGAGAAACATGAACAAGAGCTGTCATGTTTTTGAGCTGGAATCCCATTTCCTCACACTACATCCACAGTACTACCAGGGCAACATAAACAGCTTGATGGCCTCTGGCTGCCGCCCTTCTCCCTGGCATCCCTCAAAGCACACTGTGCCTGGGGAAGTAACCAGCCCTGTACTCCCAGGAAGTATCAGTGCTGTCACCTGTCACTTTGTGACCATGGTTTCTGCATGGACCCGAAGTGCCACCTTGCCTGTCAGCCCAAGGCTTAATGCAGCTTGCAGACACAGGCACAGCAAACCTTTGGGATTCCATGTTTCATGGATCATACCTATTTCTATCACCTCGGGACAGCACCTGGTTTTAATTGCTGTGCGGTAGCTCTAGGGTGAAGGTCACTGATCCAGAATGATTAGACAGATGGTAGATGTACCCAAATTCTGCTTGGACAAAGTATCCAGAAGAAAAAATGGGAGCATATTTGGGAAACATGCATGGGTAGCCCCAACCTTACTGTATCCCAAAGGATCAGCTCTTGCTTTGACCCAAGGAGAACATCTCTTCAAGTCCTCAGCATTTTGCTGTCCGATGTGGAAGAATCAATTCCACCTTCAATTACTGTTTTGTAAGCAACTAACAACTAGAAAATATAGGTCACCAGGACTTTTACAGTAAGACATCCACCACCAGATAGCATCAGCTTTGACATTAAATCACTGAATGGGAGACATAACCTACTCTTACTCGTTTTTATTATGGTTGTAAAAGAGGTGGCTCAGGTAACTCAAATCTCCATGGCCGGAACAAAATATCTGACAACAGGCCCACAAGCGACTGATCAACATTATTCTGACCTTAAATTGTTCACAGTCTTATTCTTCAGGGCATTGTGTTAGCTTATCATGATCATTACACCTCTTGAATTGAGAATCAATTAAATGTCATCTGATCTCTCTGATCTGTAGTGCACAGTTTATTTTTATGCAGGAAATGAATACTGCAGCATGATCATTCTGCATCTTCGATTTTCACTGTATACAAATACTGAATAAATATTGCTGCTTTGACAGGTTTAGAACACTACTTTCCAAAAATATATGTTTATTTTTGGTGGCCTAGCCTAGTTCTCCAGGTGAAAAAAGGTTGTACTTTTGTTGATGCAGAACCACAATATTCCTAAACAGATAATCAACTCTATTAATAAGAATAGGTTATCAGACTATGTAAGAAGATTATGCCTGAAGAGTCAAAGAGTAAATTGTTGTGCAACTGCAGGGGTTTTTTTAGAAAATTGCTTTGATTAATTGTTTTAGTATGTCAGAGTATATCATATGTTAAGCAAAACTCCAGCTTTCTAAGAAAAGACATTTGTGTAGAAAGAAGTGCTAATGTTAAGTGCTAAGGAGTTAATGTGAACATAGAGGGCACCAGCACTGCTTTAGAAAGAGGAAATTCTAGGAAGGCTGTTGAAAGCAAATTGAGCCATAATATGCTAAGAAAATTAAATTCTTTGGTTTAAATCCTTACTCTTTTTAAGGCACAAAATTCTGTGGATTTCAGGAAAAAAGGCATAAACCAGCAGAAAAAGCATAAACCAGAAGGTACAAACGTTCAGATGTGAAACTTCTGTTATCTGAAGTTAGAGAAGAAGCAAATGGCTGCAGAGCATCCACTGCTGCTCCAGAGGGAGCAGGATCTCTGCAGAGGTGACTGTGAAGGTTATGGTATTGTCAGACTGAAAGCAGCAAAGTGGAAAGCAGGAAAAGGAAAGAATAATATCATATTGATTCCAGATCGTATTTGGGGATTTTTTAATATATCTTTTTAGCAAAAGACTCGTGATGAAAGTCCACCTGGGGCTGTCCTGTGGGAACATAACATTACATGTGTGACCTTAATTCAATCATCTCTGGGCTTTTGCAGTCAAGCTCCACCATTCTAGGGGATAGTGTCCAGTCCCCAGACTATTAAAAAGTGAATTTGGCTTCCTCTTCCTTTTATCCTTAAAGCTTCTTTTGTTGTTTGCAGGCTGATAGAAGAAAGTCACTTGCAAAGGGATGGAGCAAATTTCTTAACATCAGAAAGAAGGGCAACAGGAGGGCATCCTATACTGCAGAATCTGCAAACATGCAAAAAATGAAAGTTAGTGATACTTAAAAGGGAAAAAAGGAGCAGGTTCAAAGCAAATTGCTCAGTAACACATTTTTTTTTAGTCAACAAACACTTGTGAATGTGGATGGGTATAGCAAGGTGTTTAGAGATAAGACAGAAATTTAAATTACAGAAGAATAAAAATTTTCTGGCTGAGAGAAGCTGCAGATCTAATACATCCCATCCCCACCCCCATAAAGAAATAAACTGGAAAAAAACCCCTAAAAGGCAAGTTTTTTCTATGTCTAGAGCATAATACTATTTTTTATGTTTTGCACAATGCTGAGTTGGCATCCAAAAAAACACTTGCTTGCAAAAAATGAACTTCCAAGACCCATTCATGCTCTCAGGGACCCAGCCTGAAATAAATAGGAGTTTTTAAGAAGCACTGAGCGTCTTCTCCCGGAAACTCTGGTCTTTTGGAACAGTAAACACTACTGACTATTTTTGAAAAATTCGTGTGGAGCCTTGGCTGTCCTTAACACAGTACCCTGCTTTATACTGCCCAGAGCAACAGCAAACCTGAAACCACAAGCATCAGAGTGCTTCGGGCAACTATCCTTCTCCAAGGAGCTGTCAGCTTTGGATCCTGCTGCTACAGGTCCTGTTGTTTAGTACTCAGCCAAGATCACCTATTATGCAGTTTTGGTCAATGAAGGGTTGCCATACTAAAATATAGGGGGAAAACAAAAGATTGCCCATGTGTAGCAGATTTCAAAGCTATGGAGAATGTGCTGGGTCTGTAAGGAGTCTTGGGAAATGTCTGACATTCCTGGGTTTAGCACTAGAATTTCTAACATTATAAATCAACGCTGATAAAATCAAAGGGCTGCTGTGGGTATAAAAGAGGATGGCGACTGTTGTTCCATGTATCCCTATTGTAAACCGTGTTAGAAATTCTCAGCTACTTTTCCGAGCAAAAAACAAGAAGCTGTGAAAACTGGCCATGTGCTCCCACTTCATACTGGAAAAACCCCTAGTCCAAAGTGGCTTTCAGCTTTCAAAAACATGCTTTTGGAAAACAACCCTACTGGCACTCAGATGCCAATAGAAGATGCCCTTTTTTTTTGAAGTCATGTCTTGTCCTCTAGCTGGGCATACACACTGTAGTCAGAGTACACCAGTTTCCTAGTCCCATTTTGCCTCTGAGCCCCACTGAGTTTTGAGAGAGGCAATTTTGTTGACCTTGCTGTGCCTCAGCTTGGCCATTCAGGGACTTGGTCTTCCTTACTTGACTCAAGGTCATTGTGAAATTTAAAATCTGCCTTCAACTTCTGAACAAAAATTCAAAGAAATGCAAAGAACACACCTTTAACTCAGGTGCTGAATACGAGCAGGGGCTGGAAGGGTACCATACACTGTCACACTGGTCTCCCCTAGTCACCTGCTGCAGGCCATTGCCAGTCAACATATTGAGTGACACTGAGTTTGACCCAGCAGGGCCATTCTTAGGTTCTTAGTGCAGCAAACCTAGAAATCTCCTTAAGCATATTAAATATTTGTCTTGAAAGTAGTGCTGACATGCTCTGCCCCTCAAGGGCCAGAAAAGCATCTCAAGTTGTAGCTTGAAGAGTTGGTAACATCCTGAAGGCCTTTTGAGTATTTAATTCAATCAAGACAATCCTGTTCTCAGTGACTAAACATTCAGGTAATGCCTTTTTTTCAAGATATTTGTTGAGAGCACATTGCATTTACAACATGAACTGAAAGCTCTTTTTGGCCAGAGACAGAAGTTAAAGTTTGCACCACAAGAGAAGGCTGTCAGCTGGATAACAGCTGGATCATTTGGGATGAGCTGATACAGACTGGCTCCTTCAACAACTGCTTCCCAGGTGTGCACACACATTCTTGAATTTTTGTGGAATTTGTGTGTGGAATTTCCCATATAAAAAGTAATATTGAGTTTGGCTGGTATCTGGGCTCTACTGGAAAAAAATATCCATTTTATCTCTATTTGAAATTATGTTCAGAAATTTATCAGCATCTCTTTTCACTTGAACCTCTTGAACGGAGGCAAGAGAGGAAGGAAACTTAAAAAAACCCAAATGAACAACAGAGGAAACCTTGAACATTATTTATGAAAGAGCAGGAGATTAATATCCATGTACATTAGACACTTGATTAGATTGTGTTTCTTATGCTGTGTAATTTTGCATCTAAGCTCCCTCTCTCGCCTTTCCTTCCATCTGCATTAAGAAAAAACTTAGTATAAATGTTTCTAGGACATACAGCTTTGACAGATGTTCAAGTGATAAATATTTGCAGCCAGGGTAATTTTCCAAACCAGTGTCATTTTGTTGATTTAGGATTTTTCTGTACTTTGTATTTTTGTGCAAACACATAGCTCTGGGAAATAAATTTGTCTTAATCAAAGAAAAAGTAATTAAAAGGATTGTAGCTGAAACTGCTGATGTTGCTTCTGAATGTCACAAAAAATGGGATTTCAAGTGAGGCATGATGCTTCTCAAGTAGATTTAGGATATACAAAATGAATTGAAAATTTCTGTGTTTGAAATGATATATGTAATGGAAAGCATGCACACAAATTTACTGCAAAAACCAGCAAAGCAGAAAGGAGAAAAATACAGGTAAAGCAAACAAAGACAGCGACTGAAAGAGATGAGTAGGCAAAAGAGAAACTGCCTTTGAGAAACAGCGCTCTGAAGTCAGGAAGACAAGTTGTACATAGCTGAAAGAAACACGTGTTAGGGGCTGGCATCGCTGCTGCAGTGCACTTCCCAGGGCACTCCCAGGCCAGCAAGCCACAAACAATGCAAAAAAGGAGTTTTCTTTTACATTGCAGATTTTCACTTCTTTTCTTAAACTTATTATCAAAAAAAAAAGTGGGGAGAGAGAGCAATATATATTTGTGGTCTTTCTAATAAAAAATAATTAATCCCTTTCTAGATGTTTTACTTTTATTATTCCTGACCCTCCAGACTTCAGACCCATGGTTAAGCAGGAGTGTTTATACCAGCTAAGATCTGGTTGAAGAAATTTTACTTAAGCCACTGGCTGAAACTCCATGTAGACTTTATTCATCACTGATGGGGAATATTTCTGTGCACTAGAAATGAAAAGGCAAGGAGCCTTCATTTCCAACTTTTCAAGTTTTAAAAATCTCTCTTCCTTTGGATATATTGGCTTCCAGAAAAGCAAACACTGGTAGATTAATGCTGTGGGGAAAAGAAAATGTGTTCTTCACCTTTTCCTTGCCAAAGTGCTTGAGTTTAGAAGTGATCAAGGCCACACAGGCAGAAAACCTCTGCATTCACAAGGGAAGCAATCCTGCCTCTGCTGTGGGAAAGTAATGGAAATTAATTAAAACCACCTCAAAAGGCTAGAAAAATCTATATTCCTGGCAGCTTTACTGCAGCAAACAGCACATTTCCTGCCCGACACATCTGAAATGCTGTGTGAAGTGTGGTGAGGAGGGAAGCCTTGGACAGGGATGCCTGGACCCTCAGCAGGCACCACTTTTTAGCAGAAGAGAGGAAACTGCGGTGGGAAGGATAATGCCAGCAGCACTCTTGGCTGTGGTTTTCATCTTGTCTTCTGTGCAGGGACAGAGAACAGAGCCTGAATTACTTTGTAGACTGTGGATGGCATGGGAAAGACAACACAGAGAGGTGAAAGTTCCTCTGGTTTCCATTATGGGAACCTAGAGTTCTACAGGAGAGGAAGTTCCTTGGAGGAGCAGGTCCTTCCCAGGCTGCCCTCCACCTGAGGCCATCCCACTACCCGTGGGGAATGCGGGAGCCATGATTCCCTCAGGGCAGGCCACAGAAGACAAAGTCCCTCTTCCCAAGTTTCCAGCCCCTGGCCCCACTGCTTCTGCAGGTCTGGCTTCTTCTGGGGCCATCCCAACTCACCCCAAGGCCACAACGCTTTTCTTCCTCTCCCTTTCACCCTCCGCTGGCTGCCCTTCCCAGCTCTGCTTTCAGACAGTTCCAATCGGTTAGCATTCCCTGAGTTCCTGAGCAACATCGTGCCTTTTAGAAGGAAAAAGAAAACTTCTATTTTATTTGGGACACTGCTTTTATTTTGATAAAAGAGTCTAATCATAAAATCACAGAATTGTTTGGGTTGGAAGAGACTTTTAAAGGTCATCCAAGTCCAAAACCCTTGTGATGGCAGAGACACCTCCAACTAGACCAGGTTGCTCAAAGCCTCATCCTTGAACATTTCTGGGGATGGGGTATCCACAACTTCTCTGGACAACCTGTTCCAGTGCCTCATCATCTTCACACTTCTTCCTAATATCTAATCTAAAACTACCCTCTTTCAGTTTAAAGCCATTACCTCTTGTCCTATCATTACATGCTCCTGTAAAAAGTCCCTCTCCACTTTTCATGTACCCCTTTTAGGTGCTGGAAGGTGCTCTAAGGTCTGCACAGAGCCTTCTCTTCTCCAGGCTGAACAACCCCAGCTCTCCCAGCCTGTCTTTATAGTAAAGAGGTGTTTCAGCCCTCGGAATAACATCATGGCCCTCCACATGTAATCAATCTTTCTGTGCAGGTGTACGTAGGGTAGATGACTGCACCCTCTGCTGGGTACCTTACAGAGACGGGAAGAGTGCTCTCATCTCTTCCTTCAACCAATATTTTGTCCAGGACTTCACTTACCTGATTGTTCTGAGGGTGCTGGGAATATAAGAACATTTTGTTAATAATATTTATGGCATAGTTGTGCTCACAGGCCATACCACATGCCAGGGCTGCACACATATACTTAGCCAACACTAAGAGCCCCAAAGACAAGACAGAATGAAGCAGGACACAAGACCTCTTGTTCTAGCATCTCTAGAAAGGTTGCCTTTCTCCTCCACCACAGACCCACATTCCCTTGCTCAGGTGCTTGCAGCTTGTCCTGTGGGAAGCCTTAGAGGAAAACCTTGGGGGACCAAGAAGATTTGTGCAGATATTGATCATCTTAAGTGCTTCTAATCTGGGGGAATGTTGCCAATAATTGGGAGGAAGGAAAATTTACTCCTTGCATTTTGTTGATTGAAAAGAGAAAATGTGTTTTATATCTCAGTTCTCAGACAAACTTGATTTTCTCTGTCTTGTAAGGGCATAGAACTTTCAATAACTTCCTGGCAGTAACCTCAAAGTATAACACTATTTGTAAAGACCCACTTTCTTTTTCTCTTTTCATTCCCTTCTTTGAGAGGAAAATCTTGTGGTGTTTGCAATTCAGAGATTATTTGTCAAAAAGGGTTCATTCTTTTGCAGGCATCCAGCACTTGTTCAGTACAGGATTTTTGTACCCATGCAGTCAATGAACTCTTCACAAAAGCCTCCCTTCATTTTAGCCTTCAGACATAACTCCAGGTATTTCTTTTCTATTTCTGCCATAAGAAAACTTGGTCACATTAAATCAGAATAACACATCCAATATAAATACAGTGAGCACCTATTCAAAGTTAAATGCATGATAACCGGGGGGACCCAGTGGCACCCTGATTTCTCCTGGAAGTCATGTGCGTTCGTGACGGGTTCAGGTCGTGGCAATACAAGAGGATTTTCTAGTATCAGATCAAGTGTCAGCACTCTGTATCAGAAGAACTTTAGTTCCCCCAGGTTGGTGAGTGGAACTGGAGTAATCTTCAACGTAATATTGTAATGGTGTTGTTGAGAGTAAAAATTACTGAATTAGTCTGAGGCTGACAGTAAGCTTAAATTTTATTGCTGTTGACATTCAGGCAGTGAAACCACTGCTTTGTTTTGTTTTGGTTCCTTTTTTTTTTTTTTTCCAGGATTAGATGAAGGAAACAAAACATTTGAAGACGACGCTGTAGTTGTTATTCAACTACTGAGACTTCTCCACTCCTTTCCTCTGAATGAAGAGTGCTTTCTGAAACTAAGTTACAAATTAGTAGTGGGCCATGGAGGAAACACAGACAGAGATGTACCAGGATACGACCAGAGTCACAAGATGCAGCAAGGGACTTTCCATCCACATACGGGGGAAATGAGAAAACAGAAGTCTCAATGAGTGGGTCACATACTGGAAACAGGGCCCAGGCAGGGTGCAGTCTTTGCAACCCTGAAAATTGCTACACTTCACTAAACAATGTTGCAGACAACCCTGGGATCCCTATGTAAATTTGAAGCTGACTCTGGTTTGAAGTGGAATTTTGGATCCATATTTATTTTAATGACCCTAAATTTTCCTCCTGATCCCACACAGCCCCTGTGAAAATCAATTATTTAAAATTAAAATTTTCCCTTTCCTAAATAGCCTTAACCAACCCTGTTTATCCTTTTAAGGACACAACCTCTCTCCACCTACAGATACCCATATCACATCCAGCTTTCATCCTGTTCTTCTGAGCAGTAACCACCTCTTTTTGATGTGCCTTTTTCAAGTTGTGGTGCCTCTGGGCACTACTATAGTAATGAAAGTGCATTTCTCCAGGCATGCCCCAAGGGGAGGACTGAGTTTATTGCTGAAGAGCACAAGAAGTTTTCACCAAATCTCCTGGTTCTTCTCGCTCCATATCAGGCCCTGTGCTCCCTGCACTACTGCTACTGTGTTCCCATGCAATACTTCTTCTGTGGCCCTGTGGAGTGCACATGGGGCAAAGGACCCCTAGATACCCAGTGCCATGGACCAAAAATGCTCAAATGCCTGAGAATCCCTGAGGGCTGACTCTGTACCTCAGCATGTGCTGGCCCTCGCGTGCATGAGGAGGACAATCCTGCTTCACCAACCCTCTCTGGGACAGAATCAGCAAAAACAATTTTAACAACCAACTGGCACCAAAGCACACTCAGGATTCCCTGGAGACCGCCTTCCCCCTCCTTCCCTCTGTCTCAGGGATGATGGTGCAGTGATCCCTGAGGGAGCAGGCTGTGGCAAAGCTCGTGCCAGCATTTCAGCCCGGATTTCTCGCCTATGTGGTATTTCAGGGCAGGGCTGGGGGGAGGCTGCATTCACTCTGGCCAGGGAGAAGTGGTCCAGAAGAAACGAAGGGAAATTCTTACAATTGACAGCGTGGCTTTGAAATCAGCACAAAAAGTAGGGTTGCTGAGTAAGGGAGATCAAGGTAAGAGCATCATGTGAAGTGTTGATTCAGCCTCTCCTGTAACAAAGAGAAACAGCCTGTCAGTGCCAGCCAGGACTGCTTAAATCACCTGCACCTCTGTGAAGCCAAAACACAGAAAGCATCCAACAGGTTGAAAAACACCATCAAAGGTATTTATGCACGCTCACATTTGGCTTGACGAAATCTGTTCATGCCGATGTTCAAACTGAGAATAATGTGCGTGCAAGGCCACTTCCACCCAGCTATGACACAATTGTTAATATCAAAATAAAAACAAAGGCTTTTTGCCCAAAAGATCTGTTGGGTGGTACCTGCCTTGGAACTGTATCTGTATTTTCCAAATGTCTTGCAAAAGCTTTGGTTCTTCTTTGAGAACATGGGAAAAGGAGGTGCAAGGGGGGTGTTTCCCTTGGGTGGCAGCCTGGGCACATCTGCCCTGCAGTGCTTTGCTGGCCACTGCCCCAAACCTGCCCAGCTTTCACGGGAACCAGCTCGGAAAAACAAGCTTGTCCCAAATTTTCCAGAAGATGGAGCTCAAGAGTCTCCCATGTGAAATAGTAAAAGGTTGTCCGTATCTGGGGAATATGGGAAGATAGACGTTGCTCCTGGGGAGCTACCTGAATAATAATTTGGTAGCAAAAGGCTTAAAATACTTTCTTGTGAGAAAAGGAAGTACACTCCCTCTCTCTGCTCCCCAAAATTGTGTCTAGAAATGATACACAAACAGTGAATTTTAGTCTTCAGTAAAAGATAAATGAAAAAGTATAGTTATTTGTGAGAGAAACAGAATGAGGTGCAAACCAAGAACATACCAACCACTTAAGTAGGAACTAGACATTTTCTGAAGTATTTTTGTGCCCTACATCACCTTCCCCCACAACCTTTAATGTTCTTACTGGTCAGAAACTGCATTCCCTGGGAAAAACACAAGAAAACAAGGAGGAGATTCTTATTTTCTTGACACTAAGCCCACCACTGAAAGTCCATTTCCAGAATGACTTAAAACGTTTTCCAGTAGCTGCAAGAGGAATGACAGACAAGGCAGATTGAACCACCTCTTCAGGAGAGAACCATGCACGTACAAGAGGTCAGCAGGAATTTGCGGAGATTAACAACTAAAACCATCTGCACTCTGGAAAAAAACAAACCCATATCATACAGTGTGTGGGAAATCCATGCAGTAACATCAAAATCCCTGGGGGTCCTATTAGTCAGACCACAAGATAGCCATGAGAAAACAGTCGAAATGAAAATTATTAGCAGCTTGCTCTCTTCAGGTCCACCACAGAGCAGTCTAGTATAGCTTTTGAAAGAAAAATATGAGGTAATCCTCTGTTAAGCTCTTTGGGCATTGATAACAACTTCTTTCAAACCCAGATGGATTTTTATATCCGGTCTCAGCTGCCCAGTTCCATACTTAAGTATACATACTCCCAATCTAACTGAGATGATGTTGATGTAAAGTAGTAAATATTTATTTTTATGTTACGGTTATGGTATCCATGTACTACTGTATATCATATAAAGAGAAATTTCTATAACTTAACTTTTAAATAGATGTGAGCAAAGCTGAACTAATAAAATTGGAGTGAATTCTGCTCCTATAGAATATCTGAAGGGCAGATAGTAAAAAATTTGAAATCTCACAATGTCCATTTTGCAACTGTGAAAAATGTTATCTATATTCTATAAATCCATAATGCCAAATAGGCTGCTGTTACTGCCTGGGGTGAGGAAATTCCCAGACTTATTAAGTCCTGTTTCCTTCCCCCTGCAAGATGGAGAGAACATAGAAGTCTTTGACAGGTCAGCTCTCAGGGGTTTCTTTCCTCCAATTCCTTCTTCCTTTGAGTTTTCCCATTATAAAAGAGCCAGTGCACCTCCCTATTTTCCCCCTCGGAGGAAATGTGAGTGCACATTGCCCGGTCATGTGCAGCCTTTCACCCACCAGCATTCCGAGGGGTAACCAAGAGCATGACTCAGGCATGGCACAATCCCACTGTATGATGGGCCTCTCTTTTCAGCAATATTACCTCTATAAATCTGATTGGAAATTCCTCCCAAGTGAGCTTTGTGAGAATATCTTTGGACTCTTAATATATATCTTTACACAGAAGGAGCTAATGGAACGAATGAAATAGACACAAGACATTTCATTTCAAGGAGGAGTGCAGACACTGCTACTACAGAAAAAAAAAAATATCCAGGACTAGGGCAGTGAATTGTCCTGTGGAAGCACTCTTTGCTCAAGGCTTCACACAAGGAAAGTCCCAAGTACTGACTGAGACAACCAACCTTTATATATTCAGTGCTGGTGAGCAGAGGCCCTTCTTTTCTGGTCAGAAGTGTCCTTTTCAATGTTTCAAGTACAATTTTTATGGTGCACATTTATTATTGGACCTTTTATAGGCACCTTTTTGGTGAAAAGTCAGTTAAAGACAAATCATTTCACTTACTTTTGTAACAAATATCTCTTACTTGACTTTGCTACTAACCTTTTTATTTCAAAATTAGTGTTGAAATGCAAGATTTTAAAAAAAATTCTTAAATTTGCTGCTGGAGGCCAATTACTGAGAGTTTATGCACAAATCAGTGCAGAAGAAGACTGTTCCTGAGATACTGAATAAGCAGTGCACTTTCAGGAACACTAAGTAAAGATGATAAACAAGGCTGAAAGCAAAGAGAAGTCTGAGGATGATTTTGCCTGCAGAAAAGGGAGTGTGGAAGGGGAAAAAAGTAAAACAAAAATATAATAAAATGAGATTTAGTGAATGCCTCTTTTGTAACTTAATGATAAAATGGACAGGACATAAATCAATTATCAAAGAAAAAATAAAGCACCAGACTACACTGAACCAGACACTGACAATTTGGAAAGCAAATTAGGTGAAAACTTTGCTTTTGTCTGGCTGGAAAAAGATTCGTGTCACATATTTATTAAAGCACAGGCTCAGCATCCTGCCCTAGTTGTGTGGAACTGAACCTCCCCCCAGTCCATAAACCTGCAGGGATAAATGTATCCCTGAGACTTGAAAACAAAGGTAAAACCAGATTCTGTCAGAGACTTGACCATCTTCACCTAGTGCTAGTGGAGAGGTACAGTTTGAACATACTTTTCCTTGTAATCCACAGGTTTTGGTTGAAGTCCAGCCACTGAAGTGTTAATTACATGCCAGAAAAGCTGGCAGATTAGACCTATGGGGGCAACTGTGTTTAACTGGGTAAAGATAAAACACGATTCACTGCTCTGTGCTAGCTTGTACCTTGCAGGAACTTGCATCTGACCATGCCTTTCACACAGCTGAGGACAGTCACTCCTGTTCTTTAAATATATTTCTTTCATTTCATTTTTTTCCTCCTTTTTTTGACTGGTTTTTTTTTTTTTTTACAGTAAAACTTATGTGGTTTGGTTAATGGCACCCAGATTGATAATCTGTGATACAGACATACAGATAGATAGATTCTTAACACCAGATATAACAAGCCTTGAGGTGGATACATGCAGCAACTCTGCCTGCACAGTGGAGACCACAAGCTCTTCACTCACATGCTGTGCTTGGGGACATGGGGGTCAGAGGAGCAATATCTTGGATTAACTGCCTCTGAACCTACTTCAAATTTCCTGTTATCGTGTTCAACATGACAGATAGCTTCTCTTCTTTCCAAAATGATGACCTATTTTTCTACTCTCACTGCAGAATACATTATCATAAACCACAGTTTTCAAATTTATTGCTCCGGACCCTAGAATCATTATTTATAAGAATTATAAGGTTGTCTACATGTTTTATTTTCAGCATTAAACATGACTGAAGTTTAGAATGAGCTATTTTCCATTCTTACCTTATTTTGTAGGCCAGAAGTGGTGTGTGGGTGTCAAAATACAAAAGGTTTCAGAGTTTTCAAAATTATAGCATTTTCCAAACTATTTCAAACATTAGACTTTGAAATAAAGTGGAATACCACTTCACATGCATTTAATTTTTTTCTTAAAAATATAAAATTAAAATAATAACTCCTTGCAGGGTGGAATAACTGTAGAATAGGTCTTTAGGTTGGAAAAGACCTGAATACTACAGCAAACCAATAATTCTGTACTGTACAAAAAATGTTTTCAAAACAGCCTTTGAAAGAAGTGTGGCATTTAAGCTATGCATCTTCATATTCTTGAAGTATCCAAACAGCCTCACCTCTGTCTTTTTTGCAAGGTCAAGCTCTTTTTCTCTCCTTCAGATATGTTTGCCTGTCATTCAGATACATGTTCTTCCCTTGCAGGGAAAGACATCTCCCACTGAATGACCTCTAGACTGGAGAAAACTTGGCTTGGAATTTGTCTTTATTTGCTGGCAACTAATACTAAAAGAAAGCCTGGAGGATGAGTCTTGTTCTTTTCTTGGGAGAAAGTGGAGAAGGAAATATCTGACTCCAATATCTAACTTTGTCTTTCCCAGTGGTGTTCTTAGGAAAAAAAAAAAAATCCTCTCTTCTAGTTCAGTGTGTGTATTTTGAAGCAATGAGTCAAAGCTGGCTGGGAGGCTTCCTCTGCAGCCAAAGAGAGTTTTACACCAATGGGATGTGTCATTTTTTGGAAGTGCCGGAATACCCATACACATGCTGACTAGAGAAGGAGCCTACTAACTACAAGTAGGTAAGTAAGACAATGTCTTTCTCTGCCCTTAAGGTAAGTGGGGCTTGTCTGTAAAGGAACAGCAATAAATGGGGTTTCTCCCTCAAATATTGTTCCTGTAAGTGAATAAATGAAGGAAGTGTTTCAAAATCAGTTCTCTGGAGGCAAAATGAGAACAAGTTCAAACCAAGTACTTCATGATCACTGACAGGTACTTTGGTCTTGGTTGCTGATCAATATTACGACCAGATCAGAGAAAGGCAACACGCCACCAATAATACTGGGTTATTGTTCACTTCACTTTCACTGAGCATTCCTACAACTCTGTTTTCTGTATGTTTTACCAGAAATCTAGGGCTACAGAAGCATCCCAGATTTACCCTGGATTTGTGAACCATGCTGCTCTTAAGTGTCTACATTTTGACACAGAGGCCATGACAGCTTTTCATATGACATTTAACAAATTTCTTCCTTGAGGAACTATAAAATTTTTAAAAAGTGTTCCTAAAGCTATGGTTATATAAACCAAACAGTCCTTCAAATGGATCCTGTACACTGCAACAAGTTAATCCTGTCTTTGTCCTTGCTCATACTCCAGTCCTGCCATGGGAAATAAAACTTCTAATTGTTCTTGTGTGTGCTACACTTTGACAGTATGTTTTGCTGATAGCAGACTTCTTTAGCTAAAGTTAACAGCTGAAGAGTAGTAAAGTATCTAGAGCCCACAGACATCCTGCATTTATAAAATTTTAGAAACATTTCACATTTGTCTCTATTGTACATATGCTTGAGTAAATGCAATATATCTGTGCTAAGAAGAGTTCATATACTCCAGAACACAATCTGACATTTACTCTCATTTATTTTGAAATGCAAATGAATCTAGTTTATTCAGGATTCTTTTGCAGCTTACCGTCTTATTAGTGATCATGCTGATAACTTGAATTTCTGAAATGTTGTTGCTAAGCAATGCAACTTCAGGCATGTAATGAGGCTTTCCAGTGGCTACTTGAAGATGAAGAAAATTATCTCAGCTTCACAGGTTGTTTGATCATCAGCCACATTATAATGGTTGGATGATAAATAAGTTTTCAGCTTGCCCTCATTCTCCTGCAAATAATTTATTTTTGTATGGTAACTGAAGATCATACAGTATCAGGACTAAAGCTGTATATTTTGGGATGCAAAGGCAGAACCAAAGAACTTGTGTAGTTCCTTTTTGTAACTTTCTATAAAAAGAAAATTCCTTCCTGCAGCTCATTACTTCAGGGAAGAGTACAGGAAAATCAGGATTCAAAGTTGTCCCAGCAGGACCCCCTCCCCACACAAGGTGATGCTGTCCCTTGGCCCCTTGCAGTGCAGATCTCCTGTTGGTGGGACCTGGCTGAGGAGACCCTCCAGCTGTGATAGGAACAGGCAGCTGTGCTGGGCTGTGTGGTGGGGCAAGTCTTCTTGCACAGGCTTTGTTCTTGGGAAGCAAAAACCATACACAGAACCGGGACAGGTTAAATTCCTCCAACGTGGCCCAGCCTGGAGCTCCCCAGGGCATCCAGGCAGAGCTTCTGTTCCAGGTGCTCCGTAACGCGGCAGTACCAGCTGGAGTCTGGCTGTTCTTGAATCAGCTTTCCATTATTTTCCTCCATCACTGCAAAGTCCAGTCACTTCAGCCTGCTGTCAAGAATCTGACAGTCTCCTTTTTCTATGGGATGGTCCTGGAGCTCTTCCTTTTCATTTCCCCTCCATTTCAACACCTGCAGCTGAAGTACGTGGGAATCATGTCCTGAACAGCTAACCTACTCTTATGCGTGCCGCTCAAAGGAAAGATGGTCCACCTTGACCTTCATCTCCTAGTGCCTCAACCCTCCACCCACTGTAGAGGCAACATCTACGAGGAAGTGCAACTAAACCAGCACCTGAAGTATTCGGAAGTAATAAGAAGGCTAAAGAAAAGGCCAGGGGGAAATAGACAGATCTTTATTCAGAACTGGTTTGAAAAGTCTGCAATAGACAAAGCCTGGGGCTAAAAACTGGAGAAAAAAGGAAATAAAATAAAATATTGACCTCCTGCTCAACAAGTGCCTTACCTTCTCCCATGCACTTCACACTGCAGCAAACCACGTGGGAAAGGTTGTGTAAGACTGTGCCACAAGAGTCATGCAAGTGGACTGAATTCAAGTTGTACAAATAACTATCACATTGTCTCATCAGTGCCTCATTTTTGCAGATTTTTGCAAATATGTTTGAAGTAGGTGGGTGTTTTGTATATGTCCGTGATATTGGTGTACAGGGCTTTCCTTGAGGAATCTTGCTAGAATAAAGATGGGTCCTGCTACTGAAAGCCACTTCTGCAAAATTACAGAGCAGTCCTGCATTGAAAAATTAGAAGTGTAATGTAAGATTATGCAATTCTTGCCCTGAAGGATTTATTTTTATATACTTTTTCCCCTGAACAAGTCAATGTTCAGAGTGAGGCAGTAGCTTTAGAGTAGTCACCCACCCAGCCAAGACACATTTTTCTGTGGGTGAAGGAGTGATATTTTTCTGTCCTCATCAAGACAAACTTTTGGCTGTTTAACAATTAAAACCTTAAGGATTTAGTCCTGGAAAAGAGAACATTTTAAAGGTGGTGAGTTTGAGCATCTTTGATTTCATTTCTGGCCAAAAAGCCACTAAATCTGTACTTACAGTGTGTAGACACGAACCTAATCTAGACATCAAATTAATTTCCTTACCTGTGGGCAAGCAAGCCTTAAAACTCATGCAGCCAAACGTTTGTGTTATATTCAGTGCACTGTTCTTGTCACTGCTAAATGTTTGTGCTCCAGGAGAGATTTCTGTTCCTTTTGCTCCTGCATGTTCTATGGATGCCACTGACAGTCAGTAGGTGCATCGTTGGCTGCATCTTATTATAGTCACAGCCAGCTATGTTGAATCATATAAAGAAGGGAAAGCATGTGGGGAAAGGTGGGATGATGGGAAGATTTTTTACTTTTAAGGAAGGAGGAGAAATTGGAAATTTAAAAAACCAGATACCTAAGGCTTAATTCAGAGCTGCTGTGCAGCAGCACAAGATACTCTCATTCACATAAACCTGGCATGAAAGCACATATTCCTCCTTTCCTGTGCTGAGGAAGCCAGGTGAGGGCACAGGCTCTGAGCTCCTGTGGAGAATGCCACCCCAGGTGGGCAGCACACCTCGTATTTCAGCCCTGCAGCATCAGCGCTAGGCAAGGAGCTCAGCGACTTTGATCCTCATAATGATTTTTGTCTTATCGCTGCTGTTTGCTGGTGCAGGAGCAGTCAGGTTTTATTGGTTTGCGCAGTTCCCTTCCTCAGTGGTACACACGATCTGTGACTATCTGGGAAAAGGATTTATTTTCTGTATCTGTGATAAAATGTTTTCAGTTAAGTCATTAATCTTCTAGACTGACATTTAACCCTATACAGGCCTAGGATTTCAGCAGCTGGAATCCTCTGCATGAAAAGCCTGGCTAATTAATATCCTCCATTTCCAGCCACTTAGGAGGAATATCTTTTCTAACACTGAAATAGCGCTGTCAAAAAAAAAAAAAAGATACAACAACTAACATTCAATGAGAATAATCTGATAATGTAATCAAAGATTCTCTCTAGCGTGGCAGTTAAAATTAAACATCATGAGCTGTGCATAATGTTCCCATCTCTTAACAAGTTCATAAATACTTTAACCCTTAGCAGCCTGGATAATTCCAGCATGTGAAGCTTGTTGGACATGGTTGAGCCACACACGCCAATATGTATACATGCACACACAGACAGGAAAAAAGCAATGTATTTAAAAAAAAAAAATCTCCTTTCTATACTGTTTTACACTTTCACATTTCTTTACATTTCTCTATTGCTTTTTATCCTGTTTTACTGTTGGTTTTTACTTCCACTACCAGCACCCCTGTGTGCTGCTCTGCTCAGGCAGCCCAGCCTGTGTTTAGGGGGCTCTGGTAGGTGGCAGTGAAGGAGATGGGCCAGGGAAGGAAATTGGATGGTAGGAGGATGCTAGTCCCCAGGCTGGAGGCTACCCCGGGGACAGCTACAGGGTTAATGGGGAGTGGAATATGCAGAGAAATGTAGGAGAGGAGCCTGAGGAAAGAAAAGGATCCATAGCAGCCCGAGGACTGAGCTTAGTGATCTGTGTCCTGATCCTCCTGGGCCACACAGACGCTTCTTCTGCGCCATATGGGAGGGAGCGACTTAAGTGGTTCAGGCAGGTCTTGCTGGGGGCTCCTCATTCATGAGGAAGCTGATCAAAGGAGTCAGGAAAACGGCTTCTAAACTTGGGGTGAACAAGAGGATTTGTATTGCCTGTGCCACCTTCAAGGTCACTGATTTCATTACGAGGGCAAGCTCATGACAATGATCAGTCTTCACTGTGTGAATGACAAAGGCTGGATGGGAGAAAGTTTAGCTTCTGGTCCTCTTGTGAATGGACAGAAATGCTTTTTAGCCATTGTAATTCAAGAACCCTCAGTCAAGAAGGAGACGGTGCCTCTAGAAATAAGATTAACAGCTAGTGAGCTTCACAAGAGGGCTTGAGGATTGATTAATACACTGGGACTGCTCGATAGCATACAAGTGCTACATATCAACTTAACCAGGGAACTGCCAATGCTGCATGAGATTAGAGCACGAGCCCATGATCCTCAGATATACAATCTTCCTTCAAGTGTTACATGCTAGACCTTGTAATAGAGCGATTGCAGATGAAGATGTGTGACCCAGGTGAAGAAGGTAAAGCCCCCAACATTTAAACACAGAAAACCTTCAGCTAAGGAATGGTATTTTATGTGTTTGTATGTGTGTATTTCCTCTTGCATAAGTAATTGATAGCTCATTAACAACGCATTAGAGTGAGAACTCCTGGGATAAAGAGCATGCTTTCTGTTTGTATCTGAAAACCTAATACAAATAGAAGAAGGAAAACAATATTGGAGTCTGAGATGGTTGACTGCTGTGTAGCAGCATTTTTCTGGCTTCCAACTGCTGTGATCAGCCCACCTCAGGGAGACAAGGAGTTTCCATCCTGACCCGTAGGAGTTTCAGCTCTACTAGGTCTGTAACTTTTTTGCAGTAGGATATTTAATGGTTTGCAGTATAACGTGCTTCTTGCACCCCAAGGGTTCTGATCTTTACAGTGGCATAAGATGGTCAAATGGTTTTCTTCTGGCTGAAAACCTAAGGGCTGGTAGAAGGAAAAATATTCCCAGCCAGAGAAATTAAATATTTCAAGTACAGACATGAAGGGGAGCCATCAGCACTGTTGTACAAGGCTTGGAGAGGGTTAGGGACTAAGAAAACAGCAGCCTGGACCCGGAGCACCTAGTGATAATGTTGTCAGCAGGAGGATGCTCAAGGCTGACAGAAAAAAAATGCTGATCAGAGACCAACCTGTCTTTGGCAGGTGGCTCTGTCCACAGGCCAGTGCTGTGCAGTGTATGAAATACTTTACCAACATTCTTTTGAGCCCTTTGGGTAAAGGGCTGAGCAAGGTCGCTGCCTTTCAATAGAATGCCTACTCCCTTCTTGCCAAGAGTTTGGCACAGTCACCAAAGAAATGGAAGATTTAGGTCCAAGTTACACCATGCCTTTACATGCACCATCCGAACTGCAGGAACTGCAACATAAGCTTTGAAACAACACAGGGTGAAGGAACCAAACTCAGCTTCCTCCTCTACACGCTCCCGATGTCCAAACAATGGACTGTCACTATCCCCACTCTTCTCCTCTTGACCCAGCCCTAGGCATCTTGTCCATGAATGAGTGCAGAAAATGTGAGCGCCTTCACAAATGCAGTTCTCAAATCAGCTGGGATAAAGAGGATATAGTTTCCAAAAAGAATTAATTCTATGCAGTTATACATCTGACCAACCAAGCTATCTCATATGAAAAACCTTGATAAATGAACTAGAAAATAATGCTGATCCAGGGTCAAAAGTGGTTTCTTTGCTCTTATGTTTATTTCACAGCAGATCAGGGAATTAGGGGAAGACTGACGGAAGAAGAAACGGAAGTGTGTACCTTGTAATATGTCAGACAGAAGTTTTGTTTTTAATGTGTCTTGCAATAAAAAAGATCACCATGTCTTCCACTTTTCTAGCATGTAAATCGTTTTCAGATTTTAGCATAAATAAATTTTGCATAAATGGAATCTTTTATTTGGCACTGAATATGTAAGACAGACAAGATATTTAAAAATGATGGGAAAATTATTCATTTCCTCTGACGATTTCTAAAATCAAAGGCATGTATTTTGGAATAATACATACTAACTAGGAAAATCATTTTTAAAAAGTCTTCCACAAATGTTACCAAATTAAATATAACCTTCAATGCTGTTTCTGAAGCACATATTTTCTTATCAGAGGCTCCCTGTATTCAGTTTATTCTGTTGTGTTCCTTCTACATCATAGCAATGACAATGAAATAGTCAATGACTGGAAAATACACATTTATGCAGGAGAAATAGGTGCATCAACCCTTTCTTCTGAGTCTTTAAATGCTCTTTATCATTGTATTTAGCAGACAAAAGCAACATCTCATTCATAACGCAGGAAACTTAACAAAAGGCAAGCAGAAATCATTGCTACTTGATCCTGTAAAATATTCAAATGGAAACAATGAGTTGCAGGTGAAGTAAAGAAAATAATCTTCATCTTAAGAAGAAAGTTATTTTTGACAACTGGACCAAAACCAGTAATACACGTATTTTGCGAGGAACTGTGACAGGGCAGAATGGAAAAGGTCAGTGTGGAGCCCAGATTGCCTGCAATCATTAAACAGCAGCATTGTCTGGCGAGGCCTGAGCTGAGTGGAGCACGACAGCCGTGTCGGAGCCTGCAGCAAGACCACAAAGACCAGCCAGCCATGGGCAGCCCCGGGCTCTGGAGCCTGAGCAAGGCTGCAGGCGCATGAGGAGCTCAGCCCCCACCATCCTGCAGCCGTGTTACAGGCCCAAGGGCAAGAAGTGCCCCTCCTCCCCCAAACGCAGATATTTCTATTGAAACTGTGAAAGATAAATACAGAATTATTAATGATAAAGCCTGCGGACTGTGGGAAAGTGTGAGGGCATCGACCCTGGAAGGCTAACTAGAGAAGGCCCTGGAGACTTCTAGCGAAACAGATGTGGCTGCTTTGCAGCTATTTGCTGGTACCAAAGAGTCAAGGAACACAGAGTTTGCATCTCACCTCTTTCCAGACTAAGAGCTTTTTTTTTTTTCCTGAAGCTTTCCTTCTGTTATACTGAGCATTTTCTCAGTTAAAAGTTTCAGTACAGATTTCGTATTAAGCTTCATCTAAGATCATCAGCAGCAAAAGCATCTGCTGAGTGCCTAGAATTAGTCAGAAATTCCCCTTTCATCATAAGTGATTCCACATCCATCCATTATTCAACCATCTTCTCAGATCAGTTTTAACCCCAGACAGAAGCCAGATGAGACAGACCACCACTCTGATCAAGGCTGAAAATTCTGGTAGTCTTTCTAGAAGTGTTATTACTCTACAAATCACACGGGCTGGTTTTTTCAAGGTATTTAGGCACCGAACTTACACTGCAATAAATGTAAAGGTCTTTGGATAAATTCTTATGCAAGAAACTCATATTAGGAAAAGAATGCTTGTCCTTCTCACTTAAAATGAAGTAAAAGATCTAAAGTCTGCTAATGAGCAGTGATATTCTTGAGTGCCAATTTAAATGGAAAAAATTGCTTTCATTATGCAGATTTTGATGCTGGCCATGTCATGACACTGCTTTCTCCAGAGGATTAATTTAAGTCCAGTAAAGCAGAAAAGAATCCCCTTGAAAGTGATGAAGTGAACAAGAAGTGAAATTGATTTATGCAAAGTAAGAAAGTCCTGAAAGTGTTGTAGATTATGCAAATGATTAAAAAAAAAAGAACATGAATAAAGTAATTTGAAATTTGGAAGGGAAAAAATCAAATTACATTACACAAGAAATAGTCACTCTTCAGTTAAAAGTATTTTTATTTGATTTTGTAAATGGAATAAGTTAATAATAACTTTAAAAGAAATTAAGAATGCAATGCATATTAAAATGAGCCCCTGTCTTGCCTGGGACTAGACCTTTGCCAACTCCTGTGACAGAAATATTGAATAAGAACACCCATGTGCGGTTATTTTTAAATAGCATCACCGCCTGCTGGCAGCTCGAATTGCAGTGCTTTAGAGAGTACAGAAAGAGGAATCTGATTAGTATCTAGTACAAGGTGCAAGTTCAGGCTCATTAGCCAGTGGTGATGAAAGCATTAACACCCTTCAAGGAGTGCGTTTACGACGAACACATTTGCTCATTAGGAGGATGAAGGTCTCTTTCCTCACAATGCATCTGAGCTGTGAAAGAGTTTAAGGAAGCTCTTTCCTTTATCGGGAGCTTTGTCTTCTCATGCTGAAAAGCAAAGGGAGGTCCCATGGCACCATCATCAGGGATGGGACTGAATTCTCTCGGCGGTGCTTCTCATACGGCAGCTGCCGGCACCCAAGGTGTCAGCCAGGCTTTCCCTAAGGTACAGAGAGAGGAACTGGAACCCAGTTACTTGAGATGAACTCAGTAAAAATGCCCCCTGTAGGAAGAGAATTGCTATGGGCCAAAGAGTGGTTTAGATGACCAGTTTGCAGAGAATTGTCCACATTACTCTTGGGCAGATGAGTTGCAGCCCTTCTGCCTGGCACAGAGTCGTTTCCACTTTAGTCCAGCCACTGATGGGTGCAGTGGATGTTATTTTCCCATGGATCAAGCCAACATTTAAAGTCAATAGGAATGGCAGCCTCCTATTGCATCCTATTGCATCCTGAATAGCAGCCTTCTACTGCATCCAGTCACAGAGGTAGAAAAAATGAGGGAAGCAATTTGAAAGTGAACTCTTCAAGCACTATTAGAGACAGACAAGAGTTTCTTGAGAAAATGGCCTGGTCTGTAGCAATAGAAATGCCACCAGTAATTGCACACGTTTGAAAGAAACTTTTGCCCCAAGACACTTGCCATCTTTGACATAGGATCAAGGCTGGACAGCAAAACAGAAAATTAATTGCTCATAGGACACGTCCTTGTTCCTGTCCTCATTCTCCTTCAAATAAGGGGATTTGCTTCCAGACCAACTTCAGCTGACTACTCTTTTCCTCCTTGACTTCCAGAAAAGAATTCAAAAGTTATCAGCAGAAGTGTGGCTGTAGAAAAGGCTCTTTCTTAATTCTTAGTCTCACCAAATTTAGCCGAACTATTGTGTTAGCTTTCTGGCACATAGCGGAGTAGTTACACACATGGAAGACATGCAAAACAAAGGAATTGTTCCATGTTCTTTCAAAGCTGCTTAAATTTCTTCCCACTCTGCAGCCTGTTATTGTTCAGAGAAATGTGACACACTGACACCCCTTGCATGAATGCTTGTGCACAGCTTTGTTAGTCTGGTACAAGTATTTCTACAAAAACACGAGCTTGTAAAGAGGGAAAAAATACAGATACATTTGCTCAGTGAAAGTTTAGAGAAAAACAAAGATTGCAGTCCATGCTCCAAGAAGGAAATGTTGTGCTTTTTTTTTTTTATTAACCCTCTCTTTCACAAGATTTCAATGTCTTTGATTACAAAATCTGCTCTTCAGACATGATGAACTGCCAAGCCATTGTGTTATTGTTGGGAAGGACACTGTCTTCATCAGCTTTGTCAGCATTTTGTGTTGTGAATTCCACTACACATGGCAAAAAAAAAATACTCTGTGCAGGGAAAGATGCATATATGTGCAACATAAAATCCCTCTACTGTGCCACACAAAAAAAAGGGAATTCTGATATCCAAGAAAATGATACTATTTGTATCTTTCATCCTTCTGATCTCGTATTAACTATGCATGGAATATGTTAAGGCATTTTATTATTTTGGGGAATATTAGTTTAATATAAAGTTACATATTATTTCATTGTCACCAGCTGAATCTCTACAAAGATGGTGACTTTGTGGGAATTGTCACAACAAGCGGTTACTCGAATAGGAGATTTCTAATGAAAGGGAATTATACTGATTATTAATGAGTTCCAAATGAATTCAAGTCCCATGGTAATGGTAAGCTTAAAATAACACACAGGCAAAAAATACTGCAATGGAAAACAGTTGATCTGATCAGAGCTGTATTGAAATTTAGCTTCAAAAAAGTAATCAGACAGAACTGAGCCAATTTTACTCGAGAAAGTAATTATTTCACTTATGTCATACTCACCTTTCAAAATTGTTCAAAGAAGAACCGCATGCTTCACCAATCCAAGGATTTTTGTATCTTCTCAGTAGACAAATGCAAAATAATAAAAAAGAAAAAAAATAAAAGAAAAAAGAGGGTTGAATACTCAGAAGAGGAGAAAAAAGAGTGAGAGAGGAGTAAGAGACATTGATCATTCCCCAAATGTGTTAAAACTAAAGAAAGAAGATGCAGTACAGAGGAGGTTGGTTATCCCCTGAAGCACCCCAGTGAAGCCTGAAGATTAATGCAATGTATTGTCAGCACAATGCCTTGTTATAAAGAAACTGGTGCCTTTGTTTACCATCCTGTATTATAGACACTCAGAGAAGCCAAAGACAAAGGACATAAATCTGTTAAATGTGGTCACATAGTGTTTTGAACAGAAGAAATGTAAGTTTTCTATCCTGGGAGGCAAGTTCTGATATAGTAGGATTTGCATGTGTACCGGTTTGGAGAATGGCTGGCAGCCCCAGGCAGTACTGTCACTGTGTATCCTATGGTATGGAGGTGCGCCAGCAAAACCATAGAAACAATTTTGGCCAAAGTAAAGCTGAAATTTCTGTTACCCAGAATTTCTTCTTCAGTGTGAAATGAATTTCTGCTGCCTCTGTTTTCGATGCTGGACTCTGCAAGGTGGGCTGCCTTCAGCATCAAGTCCTCCCCTAGCAGGAGGTACCATCCACTCGCTTCAAGTGCCAGGAACCCTCCATTCCTCGAACCCCAGCCCCCCATAGCTGCCAAGGAAGATTTAAAAACTCACAAGTGAAGTTACATAGAGGGAAGGAAAACAAAGTTTGGCAGAGTGTAAACAGAGCAAAAGTCCATAACATCTTTCCACCTGTGGCCATGCTCCGTTAGGCTTCACTGAGATTGGCGAGGAGTGAGATGCATCTCCGCCCATGGATCTCTGGATTTTATTTGCTTTTTCTTTATGAGGTTCTTCCAGAAAAAGTGGATTGTGCTGTTTCTCTGATAGTGGATGCTATAGTCCCCTCTATGGAAAAAGGCTGTTTGAAGAAAACAACAGCCTAAACCAAGGGTGGTGAACTTGGTAGGGCAAGAGTTCTCTTCTGGCTTAGTTGGGCTCCACGTACCTGAGTTGAGCCAAGTGAAGGCACACACAGGAACAAGGCAGATTACTGTGGGGTTTGGCATCATGAATAAATTCGTTCTTGAGCAGATTCCTTGAAAATTTCCTTTCTCCTCTTCTTCCTTTCCACTCCTGAGTTACTCATCCAGCAGCCACATGAGGCAGGCAAACCTTTGGACACAGAGCCGCTGGGCAGATTATAGCAAAAATTTGTAGCTGGTAGGCTACGCTGTTAAAGACAGCAGTAATCTCTCAGTGGTGTAAGTATGCCCAGCTAAGAGTGTTGTGTCAGTAAACTTAATCTACAGTTAACAGATTGCACTTCCTTTGTTTCTGATGGCATTCACAATCTGGATTCTAATGGCTTATGAAATGTAGGTATGTCCCTTCCTTTTACAGAAAAGGGTATTTCCAGTTTGTCATTCCTACTCAGTCTCTTTGAAGTTGTGGGATTCCAAAATCAAGCAGGTAAGTGTCCGGCAAGAAAGCCCCATCATCCTGTGTTTCCTTTATGTGTGCTGACATTATATTTCATTTCATTATGGTAGCTCATCCTCTCAATATTACATGAAATGCTGAGGAGGAATACTTGTGACTGCTCAACAGCATTGCAAATCCAGATGTCCCATGGGGGATCAGGTAGTTTTAAATGTTAGGAATTTGGGAAATGCCGAGAATCTCAGCTTTCTAAAGCACACATGATATATGTCAGGACATGTAGCTAACCAATAACGATGGATGAACACAATAAACTCTCCAGAGAGCAATGGAGTACTAAAACACATTTTAATTTGAAACCAACAGCAGCATCTTTTCTCACTCCCTGTCAGATAAACAAGGTATCTGGGTTGCATTTCTTTGTTGTGTTGACCTGCTTCTCTGGGATCTGTGTAGTGCTGAACAGTCTGGCATGGCTCACGCTACTGCAGGAACAGTGCACTTCCCCTTCTTCAGAGGGGCACTGGGCTGAGGCTAGGACCTGTTCTTGGCTGTGCACAGTTGCTGGGATTGCCTTTCACATGCTCATCCCTAATGCATCCATATCCTTTTGCACTTCATGGCACTACTGAAGTAATTTGCTGATACAGAAAGTAAGCTGAGAGACACACGCCTGCAAGTTTCTTGGTCTTTATCACTCCTTTTTGACACAGGGAGTGTGTGTGGCTGTTGTTGACACTTTTGCAATTGCAGTGCCTGAACAGAGGAACTCATGCCATTTCAGGCACATAGAACATGGCTGAGAGCCATGGCAGAAAACCTGCCACACAGTTTGGACACACTGGGGACAGGTGTGATGCTCTACAGCAATTGAGACAGCCCTGTATGGCTACAGTTAAGTCATGAGACTCTCACCCTCAGAGTAAAACTTGGAAAATACAAGATTTTGCAAATATAAAACATGAGACCAAGTATTTCAGTCATAATTGCCCTCTCTTTGTTTTTCCACATTCCAAAGCATAGTCTCAATTTGAGAATCCCTGATTCAGTATCAGTGGGGAAAACTGCAGGCAATCAAAGACAAATTGAGTATCTGCTTTGTGCTTGATAATCACTTTTTGAAGAAAAAAGTTATATAAGGAGAAGGAAGAACTAGACTAAGAATCTGATATTCCTGATGTCCTTTTCTCAGAAGATATTTTGCAGTTACTTGTTCTTTTATATATATATATGCGTGTGTTTATATTTTTCTTTAACCACGCTTCTATTAATAACTTTTAAAAAGTTAGCTTCTTTTTGCCCTTTGTCTGTCTTTTATTGCTGAATATGAAATACTAGTAATAGTATTCTTGGAAGTGATTTATTGTCTGATGTCAGCATTTTACTTTTTCTTTGGGAAAATAAGCTTTTTCATAGCTATTTCAGAAGCTTAAATAACCAGTAGAAGGACCAGTGATTTTGAGAAACGAAAGAGTCAGAAGGAAATTACAATGATGAAAGGGAGAGAATAAGAAATAGAAAGGAGGCTGAAAGAAAGGAGAGAAAGTTATGGTTGCAGTTTAGGCAATATTTATAAAAACCTGTATTCTGTCACAGTCTTGCTTCTACCAAATGCTATTTTGACAAGTAATAAAATGTAAGAAAGGTATGGAGGTCTGGCTTCAGCTCTCCTGTTCATAAGGTAGGCAACTATTTTTTAAAGAAAAGATAGAAATGTCAGTGTTTCTATACCTGGGAAAAATGAGAAACAACAAGGTGAGTTGTCACAAGATCTGTCATCACTATAACTATTTTTGTATTCTGCAAGCTGGTTTTGAGCTTTGTGTCCATTTTGTGATCAGCTCACAGAGATGCATATCTGTCCCACAGATTGGCATTGCTGTTATTTTTAAGCATCACCAGGGAAGATGGGGTCAGCTGGAGACAGTTCAGAGGAGAGGGTGTGAATGGGCAGAGAAAACAGGAACAACTCACTGGGCCTGGCTGACCCAGACTTGGTAGCTGGGCTGGGCTGTGCTTTACAAAGGGAAACCACAGGCTGAGGGGAGCAGCATCTCCTCAGGGATGAGCAATTGCAAGGCTGTGGCTGGAGCACTGTGTCCCCCAGTATGAGAGAGAAATTGACAAACTGGACAGGATTGTCTGGGATGGTCAGGGGAATGAAGCCCGTACCAAGCGAGGAAAAGCTAGAGAGGACTGAGTCTGTTAGCCTTTTATTTGTTAAGAACCAGGCATGATCACAAGACAGATAGCTAGTAAGCTATACAACTAAAATTACAGATAGTTAAATGGATACTTTAAAGACTTTTAGATGGCTCTAAAACTCTTAGATGGCTCTAAAAGGAAGACCTTGGAGTTTGAGCTCCATCCCTTCCCTCTTGCTCCTGTGCAAAGCCACCACAATGCACATGACTCGGGCTACAGACGTTTTCTGTCCGCTCAGCACAGAGTCAGTAATGTTCCTTTCTGCCTGCACACAGAAATACTGCAAGATGAAGGTGGTTCATTGCCATCACTTTTCCACCCTTGTATTGTCAGAGCTGGTTTCCTCAGTGAGGGACAGCTCTTCCCAAAGGGGCATGAGCTGGGACCTGAGGGTGACTCCAGCACAGGCCATGCCCTCACCAGTGGGTGCTGCCCAAAGGGTCTGGCCGTGGTGAGCGGAGACAATGGCTCTAACAAAGTCCACCAATGGCCCCTGACATGGGAAGTGAAGAATAAGGGCCAAGGACCATCCAGGAGCTTCTGTCAGGAGCTGAAGGAGAGGAGGCAGGAGACAGGACAAGAGAGAAGGCTGTGATGTACAACTGAGGGATCCCAACACAGAGCCAGCACTGCTGTGGTGTCAGTGGGGCAGGGACTGACCCTAGGCTGGGCTGAAATGGGGCTCCTGGCCCCAGGTGGATCCAGCAAAGGCTGGGCAGGTGCAGTAAGGCCCCTGGTGCCCTCAGGCCCCTGGCATCTGTGTAGCCAACTCCTTGTGAAGCAGGAGAAAGTATGAAAGCTGTCCAGTTGTTGCTCAGTGTGACATTGCTTCAGGCACAACTGGCAGGGGAAAAAAAAAAGAAAAGTAGGTCTTTTCTCTCTCTGCAAGTTTTCTGGTGGATGAAATATGCAGGAATCTATTTTTGGAGGCGATCAAATAATGAGTGTGAGGAACTCACGTACTCTGTTGTGCTCACTGCATGGGAAACAAGGAGAGTAAAAAACACCCTAACCTTACCAGATAGTTAACCAAGAACATTCATGTGCACTCACCACTTTGTTCGTATTTCACCTCAACAAAATTGAAATATCAAATGGGTTTTATAGACACATTCCTAATGATTGAAATTTATTTTTGGGGGAAAGAAAAATAAAAATCCATGGTGTTTCCCAAAATGTAATGCCTTTTTTTTCTGGTTGGCTATGTGTGGCTGAGGTGTTGGGCAGGTTCAGAGATGTCCACCACGGACCAGACCACAGGAAATAATGTACTCTGATTTCACCCTAATATAAAAGGTCTCCTGTGAGCATTCAGCAGCTACAGAGCCACACCACAGCCCACACACCCTTGTAGCTATCATCTGGCTCCAAGTGCTGGGAGTCAGGCCACAGCCTGGCCTCAGACACAGAAGATGTATCCCATGAAGAGATGCTGTGAAGCCCTTTACAGGGGAAGACATGGCTCCTCTTCACAGCACAGCCTGGAGTCCTGCTACCCCTGGGCCACAGCCCTGTGTTACTCTGCCATGGAAGCACAGCAGACCTACTGAGCTGGGGTCTACAAGACAGTCCTCCCCTGGCAGTCTGCCTCTTTCTAGTGGTTCAGTAGAGTTACTCCAAACCACAGTTGCTTTTAGTCTGAAGCACACTCAAAAAGGAAGAGGAGAAGGCAGTGAAAATAGATAGCTGTGTCTCCCTGAACCTCATCCTTCCCCTTCAGATTTTAGGTAGGCAGCATTCAGCTCTATTTTCATGCCAGTGGATGCAGAAGCTGTTGGCAGCTGCCAAAACCTCACCCTGAGCAGGTGATGCTCCCTCCCTCCCTTGCTCCCTCTGTCCCCTTCAGCGGTGCAGTGTGTGTCTGGGGCTGAGATCCGGGTCTGAGGTCTGCCTCTGGGAAAAATAAACCTGTTGGCTTGGCTGGTAGGAAGGCAGGTACTTTGCAGCAAATTATAAAACCCTTGCCCTTTACTGGGACAGAGGCCTTCTCCAAGCTGTGTCCACAGCCTCAGGCACAGTTTAGGGGGCAGCAGGGGCTGCCTGGCACTGGGACTCAGCCCAGCCTCGCCTAAGCAGCAGGAAGTGGGTGGCATGGCCAAGCCTGCTCCCCTCCTGCCTTTCTGCTCTGCTGCCTGCCAGACAGAACTTATCCCTTTGTTAATTTAAATAAACAGACACACAGTGATGACAGGTTGTTTATTATAGGCTCTAGGCAAGGATCCCTGTTTTGAGGATCACGTGGAATTCTGTGGTAACAAAGTGAGGCAAACTGGGAAAATGCCTGCACGACCCTTTGATTAATGCTACATTGCTCCTCCTGCCCCCTCCCCACATTTCCTACTGCTGCCTGCCTGAATTCATAGAGTTAACTGAAAGCAGGCAATAACAGGATTTTTAGAGATCTGAGCAAGGAAAAGTAAAATAATGACCTGGTTAAGCCAGGCTCAGGTACTCAGCTTCAAAGGAGTGAGGATAATAATGTCTTGTCTTTACCCAGACAGGCTGGGAGACTCCACCAGTAGGAAAGCCTGCTGTCACAGGAGCCCCTAACATCTCTAAGATTCCAAAAATCTTAGGGATTCCCTCACAGGGAATTACGCGAGCCAGGAAAAGCTGATGGGCCAAAGATATATTTGAAAGAAAAGTTAAATTAATCACGGGAAACAGGCTGCAAGCCTCATAGCCAGCTTCCAATTCTCCATGTTGGGGAAAAACACCATGTCTGCCTATGCTCCATCACGGAAAATTAAGTATGAGTACAAATATAATGTGTAAGGCACCTCTCTTAAATCTGTTCTACTAAGAGCTGTGCAACTTTTTGCAAAATAAATAATAATTTTATTTCAGTTAAGCTGCTATTGCAGCCTACCAGGAGACTAGTGCTGGCAGCACCACATCCCAAATTATGGGGTGAGAATTGCAGAGTATCATGCAGGAGGTATCTCCTGGCATCTTGGGACAGAGAAAGGGAGAGGGGATCTTAAAGATGTCCACAGCAGGGATGGTAGCACAGCTAACCCAAAAGCACTGGTGCAAAGGATTTAAGGCACCCTGGAGTGACATTGTACATGTTCTCTCTAGGTCCTTCCTGGACACTGCAAGACCTGTCCTTATAAACCTACATTGTTGTCCAAATGATAATTTTTTTCCTTATAAACCAGCCTGTAATTCCTCATAAATCCATCTCGCTGTCTTGCAGAGATTGCATTGACTTTTCATTTTTCACTCCCTGTGGCATTCTATGGTTAGAGAAAACACTGTGGTGAGCTGGTCACGCTTCAATAGCTCTCTCACAAATGGACTTGTCAATAATTAAATTAATATATTTTCAGACAATGAAGAAAATATTTTCAGCAGAGCTGTGAGCTAGCAGTACTCTGCTTTCAGAATATTTTGAGACCACAAAGGCCACTGCAGAATCTGAACCTAGCGCATTAGAAAAAGAAACAAAAGCAACTGAGTTTCCACAGTCTTCATTAATTTAATTTAGCTTGAATAATTCATGTAGTGTAGCCTCTCTGTAGTATATTTTATCTGGAGATGCAAAGGTTCTTTAGAAAGTTGGGCAGTGTAATTATCTTTCTACAGGTGAGGAAGCAGAGATTATGTCCTTACTCAAACCTCAGCCAGCAGGCAGGATTTTCCTGAGGCAGGCACAAAGCCCCTTTCTGCTAGGTGTCGTTCTGCAAGAAGGCAAACCTGGCCTCACGTGTTACGAAAGTAACTCCAGAAATTTGGCTTCTAACCCTGAATGTGACACACGTAGGAGCTACACTTCTGCAAATGAGGTCACTTAATTGACCTTAACAGTCAAGTATTTAATTGAGTGCCACTCTGTGTCAACTGAATGAGTAGAAATCTGAAAACCACAAGTGATGGGGGATCTCTTGGCAGCCCAGTGGCACCCAGCCCTTTGGCAGTCCTCTCCCCAGCTGTGGTTTCATGACACAGTCTCCACACCGCAGCACAATCAGCAGTGTTAAGGGGCTGCTGCCCCACCGCCACTGCTTGCCCAGCTCTCCTCACACACCAGACCCTCATGCAAACCTAGAATAGAATTGGCCCAGCTTAAAAATGACCAACTAAAAACACTCTTGGAGCAGGTCTGTTGATTCCTTCATCACATTCACAGTGTTGTGGGAACAACAGTGCCTCAGGCAGAAATCTGTTTGAGCGGAACAGTAGGAAGAGACCGGGTGGTGAGGAAGAGGAAAGGGAGGCCGCCAACACTTCAGACTGGTACTGTCACCAAGGACCTTATCTTAAAAAGCTACACAATGATGGTCCAACTTTTAGTAGCCCCTCCCTCACTTAAATTTTTCAATGCATTTGAGCTTACTGGTCCAGGATACCCAGATTTGGGGTTGCATTTACCAGTCTAAACTTTCAGTGCCCAGCTGAACAACACTCCAGATGTATTTTCTTAGCTATTGCCAAGAGTCCTGATATCTGAGCCTGTTCCGTAACTATCCAAACTGGTACAAGAGATGGAGCTCTAAATATGCTTGAAGATTGTTTCTTGAAAATGGAAAACACTCAGAGTGAACATTTCAATTTTTGCCAATCAAGGCAAAAGCTTGGTGAACCTTTAAAATGCATTCCACACAAAACTCAAGCTGGCAGCAGTTACATGTGACTTTGCTATGATAGACAAAACCATTTTATCCTAAACTGCACATTGCCAAGAAGGGTAAGAGAAGCAAGTAGGACACAAGAAAAATGTTTCTTAGAAGAGGATGGATAAATGCATCACACTATTCTTGCAACAGTCGTGATCAGTAATTAAGGAGTCTAACACTAAAAAAATGTACTTATTTGTGGCATACAAGATAGCAGGCAGTCCTGAGGAAGCACTGTGATGATCAGCTCTGTTACTAGGAGAAAGAAATGGTAGGAGGGACTTGAGTGCAACACTGATGGTTTCAGCTTTTCCTGGTCTTGTCTTTTTCCTTTTGTGCCTGTTTCACCAAGCATTTCACATTATTGTTGCTCAAATTCCTATCTTATTCATTTTGCTCTTGCTCATAGTGTCAGTGTAGCAATTAGCTAGACAAGACAGGAGCTATTTGCTGTGATTTGCTCTTTAGATGTCAGACAGACTCTGGAGGAAAAAAAAAGTGAGAAACCAGACAGAAAGAAGTGGACCAAATAAAATCAGCAATCAGAAAAGCAGAAGTAGTTGTATGAGAACATTTTTGGGCTAAAGTGAAATCTTACATGTTCTCAGAGAGAAAACCCTGATTTTGAAGTTATTTTAGGAGTTGTTATTGAGTTTAGAATGGGTTTGTTTTTTTTCTTTTTTCTGGGAAATAAGAGCCTGTTGAAATTGATTAAGTCTCACCCAGAATGAGAAACCGCATGTAAACCATCTTCAATAGTTAGTCTTAAAAGAAACATTGGTCATCAAGGCACTTAAATTCCCCTCATGGTTTTGGGGCAAGGAAGGAAGGGAGGATAAGCAACAGAAAGCCACATGTATGTAACATGTTCCATTGGGTTCATACAAATTATCTGTGCTTTCAAAGAGAAGAAAAAGATGTTATTTTGGGAGCTGGGGAGTAATAAAGCAAATAGGTTTGTATCATTTCGTGGTCTGCACATAAAATTCCCAACCCTTCTAGAGGGGAAAATTTTAAGTTGGTAACATCAGCCCAATGTCTGATATGAGCCTCTGAGTGGTCACAGTGCAGGCAGAGGAACTGCCAGCAATTATGACATGACAATAAGTCAACTTCGCTGTAATGGAGGGGCTTGAAAATGATGTTTGCTTGGAGGTCATCTGTCAACTGGAAAGGAAGGATGATGAAGAGTTCTCTCATAAAGTCATTCTTTGTCTTACAGCAACTGATGAGCTCTACAAAACCGGGTTTGGTAAAAATGACCCCAGCCATAAACAAAATATTCTCCATGGAAAGGGCAGGGCTTCATAGCCTACTATGCCTGTGAACATGTCAACCAGAGATCTCTGGTGGTGTGTCCCAAAATATCCCATGATACAGCAATTGTACATAACAGTCTACTTGAAAGTATTGCAGAGAGGCAGCAAAGTCTAGGCTGGCCTAGAGAGTTTGGGAGACTCAAACTACAACTTAGGAAATTCTCACTAATAATCTGAGCTGAACTAAATCTCCAGGTGCCCAAACAGAAATAAATTTTTAAGTAAAACTCATAGCTGTGTTATTCTACCTTCACCGAGGGTGAGACCTACCCTAGAAACAAGTGGTTTAAAGGGGAAAGTGATTTAAACAAGTAAGTTTTACTTTGTAAAGTGGCCAGATATTAATATGCAATGATCAACTATGCTGTCTCTGTCAGCAGGCAAGGCTTTTTGCTCTGCTAAGAGGTGATTGTCCATCAGAGGCAAGGGTTACAGGGATATTGATAATGCACAGGGTTAACAATTCAGGCCTTGTTTGCTATACAACACTGCACTCTAAGGGAAATTTCTTCATTCTGATTAATTTTCTTCTTTTAAGAGCACATTCAGATACCTTCATATGGCTCCTTCTCTGTGACACTACCAGTCACTCATCATCTTGAACCTGAAAGTCACCAGCCACCCCTTTTTCATTATTTTAATCCAGTCAATGGATTAAAATTGGCACACCGTAAAGCCTAGTCTCTACCAGAAAAGTGAGTCAGTTTAATTAAATTGATTTAAACTTACGTAAATTACTATGATAGATGTACTGAAGCTGGTTTAGCCCACGATCCTATTAATTTATCTTGCATCAGCTTTGCTCCTGCCATGAATGCCAATCATGATTCTTTTTTAACCAGCGCACTCAGACTGGCAAAGTCACAAGGCAAAGGAAAAAAGTAAAAGTTTAGGTCTTCTTCCTTTGCTGGAACCAAATGGAGCTTGTTGATACCATGTTGCGTGTTGCCAAAAGCAGTGAAATGGTGGAAGAAGGGAAAGAAGATGACACAGGGGTATAGAAATGGGCAAAACACACACATTGGGCAGGGTTTGGGGAGTAGAAAAATTTCAGGACAGCAGTGATGGTTGTATACCTATATTTGCCATCCCATTTAGCTGCCATTTCTCATCATTAATTTTTGCTGTACATAGGCAATACCCTGTGCTGAAGAAACCTTTTCACCTGCTTCAAAATCATCCCAAAACTCCACAAGAGACTCCTGAAGAGCTCTCTGTGCCAGAAACATCAGCAGTGCTGACCTTCAGGCACATGGTAGGGATGGTAAAAAAAAATACGGTTTGGCTTCCAGAGTATGCTCAGGGGGTCTCCAAGCTTTATGCTGAAAGCCTACAAAATTGTCACACTGACATTTTCTGGGTATGTTTTGTTGCTATACTGTAGCTATTAAACCCCTCCAGACCTTTCAGAAAGCTACTGCAGCTGCTTGCACTGCTTACTGTGACATAACCTTACAGCTTGTAAGGGGCCTACCAAGATTTCTATCTTGCTCTGTGCACAGATTACTGCTGCATTACCATTGGACACAGCTCCAGAGCTCATGTCCAGCTACTCAGTGTAAACACTTCCTCTGGGTACTGCAGCCTTGAAATAGTCTACAAAGCAAGAAGACAATGTCTCACTGTCTGAAATCCAAGCCCTAGGGAAGGACAGGCACATAGCTTTTATTTTACAATTCTTTTATTTTAAGCGAAACGACTGGAGTATGACTCCTGTCAATGACTCTTGTACTCATCCCCGTATACGGGGATATATGTCACCCACAGGGACTCCTAATCCAGCAGCTGGTCCAGCAGGTGGAAATACCATAATCAATTACAGTATTATTCATAGAATCATAGAATGGTTTGGGTTGGAAGGGACCTTAAAGATGATCTAGTTCCAGCACTACTGACATAGGCAGGCACACCACCTAGACCAGGTTGCTCAGGGCCCCATCCAACCCGCTCCTGAACATTTCCAGGGATGGGGCACCCACAACTTTTCTGGGCAACCTGTTCCAGTGCCTCACCACCCCCACAGTAAAACCCTTTTTAGTATCTGATCTCAATCTTTCTTTTAGTTTGAATCCATTCTCCCTTTTCCTGTCACTACATGCTCTCGTAAAAAGTCCCCTCCATCCTTCTTGCAGGGTCCCTTCAGGTACTGGAAGGCTGCAGTTAGGTCACCTCAAGCCGTCTTTTTTCCAAGGTGAACAAACCCAATTGTCTCAGCCTTTCCTTGTATGAGAGGCGCTCCATCCCTCTAAACATCTTGGTGTCTCTCCTCTGGAAATGTTCCAACAGATCCATGTCCTTTCTGTGCTGGGGACCCCAGAGCAGCTTGCAACACTTCAGGTGGGGTCTCACCAGAGCAGAGTAGAGGAGCAGAATCACCTCCATCACCCTTCTGGCCACATTGCCTTTGATTCAGCCCAGGACACAGTTGGCTTTCTGGGCTGCAAGTGCACATTGCCCAGTCATGTCCACCCTCTCATTCACCAAATTCTTTGAATTGCTTTCAGTACAGCTTTTGTACACTCTTTTGTACACTCTCGATTCAGTGTGAATGCACAAGCTGCTGTCTCATCATGACATGTAGCTTGGACATACGGCAGATTTTTATGATACAGGAGATCCTCATCTGGAGTAAACAAATATCCCATGTGCAGCTATTGTACTGACCACTAATGGTATTTTGAAGAACAGAAGAATCACCTCTCTTTAATCTACAAAGCACTGAACGGCTGACGCTCACTGAATGGCAGATGCTGTACTGCAGGGGACTTGTGGTTTCTTTGCTCCTGGACCACAGTACTGAGGCTGCATCTTGCATCAACCCATCTGCTCTTCCTTGCCATTTCAAAAGAACTCAGACTCAAATCCAGACGAATTCAAGCACAAGGTGGGCTATGGTTTTTTGTATCATGAATTTCCACTCTTTACTACAAGTCTTGGATGTAAAATTTGGAATGTCTTTGTGCATTTCATAGACTTTAAAAGGACACTTCCCCTTTAGTAACGTTAGCTTTGCTGCCCATTTTTCTTTCTGGTAAATTCTTTGGAAAGAGTGAGGTGGAGGGAGTTGAATCTCAAACTGCAAATGCAGTCTGTGCTTGTCCGAGGAAGGGGAAGACTCAGCAAGCAGAAAGGCTGGCAGTATCTGGCAGGCTTTTCAAAGGGCAGTAGGAAGTAGTTTACAGGATTAGTTGTCAGGCATTAAATTTTAATGGGTGCAAGTCAGTCTTCAAGCGATGCTGTGAAATATTTTGCGTGTCTACTATGCCTCTGGTACTTTGTCTCCAGTTCTCCTGTGCTGAGTTACTGAGCCAGAGAAAGCTGAAAAGCAGTCCCAGTCATCTCAACTGGATTTAAACTCTGTTACTCAGGCTGTGCTTCCTTGAGAAGGATTTCACAGTATGTACAGGAGCACATTATGGTGGGATTTACTTGCTTTTACTTCAACACAGGCATTATATCTGTCTGCTAAGTAGTTCTTATCACTGAGGGTAGCTCTTGCTTCTGTTGGCATGGCAGTTAAATACTTTCCAGAATATGATAGGCATGTTCATTAATCCCAGTGTAGGAAGAAGCAAATCCTGGCTGCTTGTACACCAGGACAAGCACATTACTCATCCTGTTTCCCTGCTCTCCATCCTAAGTGCAGAGCAGGGCGAGGCTCGAGCTCTGCAGATTGGTACAAATGTGTGTAGAAATCAGAAGACCTGTGTTTGCCAGAGCAGTTTATGCACCTGCAGCAAAAGTCTCAAACCAAGTAAAATTTCCACCCAAGTCCTGCATCAGTTGTTTAGCATGGGATCTAGTTGAACATGCTCTGAGAATAAGTTAAAAGAACCAAGTCAAGAGAAGTTAACATCCCAGTCAGCAAAAAGAGCTGAATTTGGTCCAGTGCTTTTGCCCATAGTCTCTGGCTTCCATATCTCTTTTCGAAATTCAGTGTTCATTCAGATAATCCTTTATTAGCCATTAGCATGTTCTCAGACTGTATGTGGGACATGACTTCTCTAATCATCAAATCTAACCTCTGGAATCAATCAGGATTAGCCATGGAAATAATTCCACTTTCCATGTATCCTTCTTTATCTTGAACGCTGCTGATGATGCTGACATAATGACCTCATTAGGTTATACCTTCCTAAGAGCAAGTCATCCTGTTAATCATGTCTCCTGCTGCTATTTCAGTAATTCAGAACTAATATAATAAATAATAATTTAATAAAGCCTTCAACCTGACAGAAACTTTCATTAATCACCCAAAGAGTTCACCTATTTGCAAAGTGTGACTAGCAGGTGTGATTTTCTTGCCCCTAACAGCTATGTATTTAATCTTTAATTCCCTCAGCACACTAGTTTTTGGACTGGCTTAACAACAATCCCTCCTGTCATTCACTTGCAAAATTGCTGTTGTGTCTTGCAACAAGGCCTGCAAAACAGAGTGACACATGAAAAAAAGATAACATGGAAAGGCACTTTACATTTTGAAAGGAGAACTTGTTAATACCTGGAGATCAATCTTTATTTTTAGAAGATTAAGACATTTCACAAAAATGTACCAGATATAAAGAAACACCAGAAACCAATAATAAATATCCTGAGAGAGTACTGCTTCCAAAGGAAGTATTCTGATTTTTGTCTGATTTTATTAGTTGTTACCCCTGTTGATGGATACACTAAAACAGCCAGTCACATACATATTGAATCTTACTGAGGCAATAATTCCAAGAGGTGCTCCTCTCTCCAGTCCATCAAGCAATATGACAAGAGAGCTGAATCTCTGCTATTCCTGCCAATAAATTTGAGTAATTAAGAATTTGCACTTGTCAAGCACTTTGTTGTTGCTTTATTTACATACATTTTATTTTCATTCTTGAAGAATGCCATCTGGGACTAAGTCACTTTGTAGATCCTCATCCTTTTGTGTTAATCTGTAACTTTATCTAATAAAATGAGAAATAATGAAAAGGTTATTCTTCCCATCTATTTCCCCTTCTGGATTTTTCTGACCCCGCAGTTACACATACTGCTGAAACATAGCTTGGCACAACTAAAATCCTAATTCACAGGATTTTAGGATTACTTTCTTTGGAAGAGAGCACAGAAAGACTCTGGTCCAACCTCCTGTGAGACCAGGTGCCTTGTGATTTCACTAGCTGGATCTTGAAAACCTCCAAGGATGGAGACTTTCTATCCTGGGCAGCCTGTGCCATTACTTGATGGAGTCAATAAAGCACCTGGCTTGTTATAGCCTCTACCCTAAAAATGCTCTGATTTGGTGGGTTTAGAGCATTGTCATGCTAGAAAAAGAGCATGTTTGTTCTTGTATTTCCCACACTCCAGGGCAGCCGCAAGGTGTAGCCAGGATTCTGACAGTCCTGGGAAGTGTCAGGAAGTTAGAAATGACAGAAAGGAGGAAAGGCAGTGCAAAGGTCAGTCGTTCTCCTCCCCTGTAGAATGAACTGAAGTGTTGCTCTGTTGTCCGTCACAGATGTTTGGATCAGCTTTGAGAAGGTGGGACTGTGCAGGGGAGCTGAGACAGGTGGGACTAGATGTACACGAGGCCAAAGAGAGAAGACATGAGGAGTTTGAACTGATGGTGAAGGGTAGGCAGTGCCAGCAAAGACACAGCTCTGGTCACAGCAGTACCATTTCCAATGTCCGGACTGCGCAGGTGAAACGAAAAGGGAAAAGCTAAACCTGCACCACTGTGTAGTGGTTTGATCACATGCTTTTCACTTTGTGAGATAAGGATGAGAAGAAATGCAAAGCAGGCCTAAAACTTTAAAGAATATAAAGAAGTTTATTACTAACAGACTTTAAAGTAACAGGAAATAAAAAGAAGTGAAAGCAAAACCCTCTTCCCTCCAGCACTCTCCAAGCAAAACCCCCCCCCC